>LPNX010833653.1:494887-508128 GCA_001517045.1 Pseudotsuga menziesii
AAGGGGGCGTGTTAGAATAATCAACCCATAGTATTTACCCACTTAGATATTAATTCATTTATTTTTGTCTTATTTGCCTAGTCCATGAGTCCCACCATTGCCTATCCATAGAGGTCAAAATTGCCATTATTGACTCATGGAGCACTTGGGAAATCCTTAGGAATCAAATCTGCTTTATTCCTGGCCTCCTAGGCACCCATCTGCTTTTTCTTCTTTATTCCCTGCTTTTTCAGTGTTTTAAGGCACATAGGAAAGCAAGACTAGGTGAGGTGAATCAGCTTTGTTGCCTCTTCCTCCTCCACTCTTTCCTCCATGCAAAAGCATGTATGAGCTGCCATTTGACCACTCTTTAGCTTACCTATGCGCCCTTGCTAATTCGTGGGGTCCTTGATAGATTTGGGATCAGCTTTTTACACCTATGGGGGATTTGCCTATTTTGGGTAAGCCTGCTTTATGCTAGATTTGGATGCTTCCTTATGCATTCGATTTGCTCATGTATTCTATATATTCAGCAGCCTATGTTATTACAGGGTTGGCTATTATACACTCAGTTAATATAATTTTGTGTTACAGCTCCATATTCAGTCTCCATTGTTGATAATTTTGCATGATCAATTGTTAATTGTTGTGGGTGAAATTAATCTACTGCAGGCCTGAATTTCTACAGGAAATGGTATAACATTTGTCTATTTACTGATATTTTCTTTTTCGACGAATTTGTATTTAAATTATTTAGAATTGCGACAAGCAGCACCAACACCTCTTACCTATAATCTGTAAGAATAGGAGAACTTTCTGCATTAGCTCGAAAGCTAAGTAAGCCCAGTTTTGCATGACAGTTTCACCTTATGATCGCAAAGAGAAACAAAGTCAGTAAACTGAAAAGAACTATTCTATTGTTAAACATAACCAACAAATAATTTAGATAATTAATGTGGTAATATATAACTAATTAAATGATTAGTTAATTGCATTTATGTTAATGATATGTTAAAATACTAGTGACCGCATTCATTGAAATTATATGCATTTAAAATTTTTTAAATTTTTCAGAAAATTTGGGGTTATGACATGTGGTATCAGAGCATGGTTCAAATACTAGGCCTTGATGCGGCCCAACTAGTTTCCATAGAACAGTAAAATAATGTACTAACCTATATTATGTTTTATGTAAAGAACATAAAATTTATTTTTTCTGAAAACTTAACAGGCAGGTATGGAGAAACTAGGAGAATATTCTCAGGTGGAGTCTCTAGACACAGAGACAACACAATTGCCCAGGGAACCTATGTTAGAAGAGGTAACTGCTCACTACTCAGAGCTGTTGCATACTATACAGGATTTGAGGACTAAAATGGAATTAGTCAAGAAGGACAATGAGAGGATTTTGAAGACTCAGGAAGAGCTTAACCAAATTTTGATGGAAAAGTTCCAAACTGATGGAAGGAGAAAAAGATCAAAATCTGGGGAGGTTAGTCATCAAAGAAGGTCTAAAAAGGTGAAGCTGGTGAAAACTAAAAGCAGTTCATCATCTGAAAGGTTTGGTGAAAAACAAAGCTACCACACTACTAGTGACAGTAGTGAGGCTGAGTTGTATAGCAGAAAGAAGAAGTACAGACCATATGAGGAGATTTCGGGGGAGTTTAAAAAGATAAAGCCCCCAACTTTTAATGGAGAAACCGAAAAAGGGGAAGAAGCAGAGTCCTGGTTATCCGGGATGAGAAAGTATTTCCATATATACAATTATTCAAATTAGCTGAAGGAAAGAATGGCAATCTATAATCTCTCCGAAAAAGCAGACATATGGTGGCAATATCTGAAGAGAGTCAAAGGTATCAGGGAAAAAGATGTTAATTGGAGTACTTTTAAAAGGTACTTCAAGAAGAAATTTTTTTCCGAACAATATTACGAAGAAAGAGCTAAAGAATTTTATGAATTGAAGTTAGGTTCGATGACTATGAAGGATTTGAACAGTACATTCTTAATCTTGCTGAGGTATGTACCTTACTTAGTAGACGAGAAGCCTAAAGTACAATGCTTTCTCAGTTGTCTACCATATCACATCAAGGATAGAATTTAGTATGATAACCCAAAGACTCTGGAGGAAGCCATGCAGAAGGCTAATTTCTGTTTTGAACAGAACAAGAAGAAAGAAGGCTTAGACAACTGGAAGGCTAAGAAAAACAACAATTAGCCTGAGTTTAAGAAGAAGGAATTTGTACCCCAGAAGAATTTCAAGAATAATAAGAACATAAATTATTCTAACAGTAAGAATTTTCAGGGAAATAGAAATGGTACTTCTAATAATTCGAATAATTTCAAAGGCAAAGAAACTGCAAATAACCCTGGGAATTTCACTAAGAGATTTGAATGAAATGAGCCTGTTAAACGCTGGGAATGTAATGGCCTGCACTATGCTTTGGTTTTCCCAAACCGGAAAAATCCAGTCAGCAATATTCACACTGTACAGGAAGAAATGACCGTTGGAGAATTTGTGAGGACTATTCCTAGAATAAATGCAGCTTTGGAGAACCACCAAGCTAACTATTAGACTTCCATGGTGGAAGTGGAAGGTATGATTAACCAAACCCCTGTAACCATTTTAATTGATACGGGAGCTAGTATTAGTTACATTCCACCTCAGATAGTGGAAAAGTGTAAATTGTCTGTTGATAAGTTTGATAATTCCTAGTTAGTTAAATTAACCACTGGGGCAAAAAGGAAAGTAACCTGTTATGTGAAAGACTGTGCTTTACTTATGGATGAATTCAAAACTATAGTTAAGCTTAATTTTTTGCCACTTGGCTCATATGATTTACTGATTGGCATAGATTGGTTAGAGCAGCATAAGGTAGTTTTAAACTGTTACGATAAAACCTTTACGTGCGTAAATAATAATGAACAACCAGTAACGGTTAAGGGTATTCCTAGGAAAACTGTAATCAGGCAGATTTCTGCTTTACAACTTAAAAGAGCAGTTAGAAAAGGGTGTAAAGCCTATGCTGTAACTATTACAGATGAGGCAAGTAAATCTGAAACAGATAAGTTAAAAATAGAAGATATTCCTATTTTAAATGAATTTACTGACATATTCCCAGAAGAAATTCCAGGATTACCTCCCAGGAGGGAACTGGATTTCACTATTGAGATGGTGCTAGGTGCGGTACCTAGCTCGAAAGCTCCGTATCGAATGAATATTTTAGAACTTAATGAGCTAAAATCATAGTTAAAATAATTAATAGATAAGAAGTATATTCGACCTAGTGTGTCTCCTTGGGGAGCACCAGTCATCTTTGTCAAAAAGAAAGGCGGAACTATGCGACTATGCATAGACTACCATCAACTAAATAAGATGACTATTAAAAACAGATATCCATTGCCCCGCATAGATGATCTGTTTGATCAGCTACGTGGAGCCACAGTGTTCTCAAAGATAGACCTGAGGTCAGGATATCATCAGGTAAGAATTAAGGACGAAGATATTTTTAAGACAACCTTCAGAACAAGGTATGGACACTACAAGTTTGTCGTAATGCCATTTGGGCTTACCAATGCCCCAGCGGTCTTCATGTGCTTAATGAATAATATAATGCATAAATACTTAGATAAATTTGTTGTCGTGTTTATCAATGACATCTTAATTTATTCTAAAACAGAAGAAGAACATAAAGAACACTTAAGGATAGTTTTGCAAGAGTTGCGAGAGAAACAACTCTTTGCGAATTTTAGCAAGTGTGACTTCTTTAAGAATGAAATCCAGTACTTAGGTCATGTAGTGACTAAAGAAGGGATTTCAGTCGATCCTGAAAAGATTCGGGTAATTGAAGATTGGCTGGTTCCAAAGGACGTAACAGATGTTAGGTCATTCATGAGAATTACCGGTTATTACCGGAGATTCATTGAAGGCTTTTCAAAAATAGCTAATCCGATCACTTCCTTGCAAAATAAAGGCAAGAAATTTGATTGGAACTTAAAATGTGAAGAAAGTTTTAAGAAATTAAAAACCTTATTAACAAGTGCGCCTATTCTAAGAATAGCAGATCCTAATAAGGATTTTGTGGTATGCACCGAGGCCTGTAATGATGGTTTAGGCGGTGTGCTGACTCAAGACGTGCATGTCATTTCATATGAGTCCAGGAAGTTAAAAATTCATGAAAAGAATTACGCAACTTATGATTTACAACTTGTGGCTGTTATACATGCCTTAAAAATGTGGTGACATCATTTAATAGGAAGAAATTTTATTCTAATGACTGATAATAAAGGACTGAAATATCTTTTAGATCAGCCTAACTTAAATGCAAGACAAGCAAGGTGGTTAGCCTTCTTGAGTGAATATGATTTTGAAATTCAACACATAAAGGGTAAGGAAAATAAGGTGGCTAATGCTTTAAGCAGAAATGCAAAACTGAATTTTACAGCAGCAATCAGTACTTATGCTTTTGATTTAAATGAACAGCTTAACAAAGGAGTAAAACAGGATGAAATCTATAAGAAATTGCAAATTACAGCTAAAGAAGAACCTACAGAAAGTTTAATAAAAGGTTATAGTCTAAATAAAGATGGATTTTTATTATTTAAGGATAAACTGTATGTGCCTAATGTGCCTAAGGTTAAGTTGTTGATTCTAGATGAAGTCCATAAAACACCTTACTCGGGACATCCAAGTTACCAAAATACTGTAACCATGCTAAGAAAAGAATATTTCTGGCCTAATATGAAATCTGAAGTAGCTAAATACATTGCTAGATGTTTGTACTGTCAACAAGTGAAAACCGAACACCAACATCCATCCGGTTGGCTACAACCTTTCCCATTCCTAGTTGGAAATGGGAAGTGATTAGCTTAGATTTTATTACTGGACTGCCCAGAAATCAGAATAAAAATGACTCTATTATGGTGGTGGTTGACAAGTTAAGTAAAGATGCACATTTCATTCCTGTCAAAACTACATACAAGGCTGCCAATATAGCTGATATATTCTTAAAGCAGATTTTTTGGTTACATGGAGTATCGAAGGTTATCATTTCAGACAGGGATCCTAAATTCACAGGGAATTTTTGGAAGTCCTTGTTTAAGGGATTAAACACAACACTGAATTTCAGCACCTCCTTCCATCCTCAAATAGATGGACAGACTGAAAGAGTGAATCAGGTGCTGGAAGATTTGTTAAGGATGTATGTTAAAGATCAGCCAGGTAAGTGGGAAGACTACTTGCATCTAGCAGAGTTTGCATATAACAATAACTATCAGTCATCAGCTGAGTTTAGTCCATTTGAAATTTTGTATGGGCGTAAATGCAACACTCCCATCTCCTGGAATAATCCAGTAGACAGATTGGTGTTAGGACTAGAATTATTAAAAGAAATGGAAGAGATTGTGAAGCAAGTGTAGGAAAATTTGAAGGTGGCCCAGTATCGGCAAAAGAGCCAAGCAGATTTAAAAAGAACTACCAAGGAGTTCCAGGTAGGTGAGCACATATTTATAAAGGTAAGACCAAAGAAAATCTCTCTAAGATTGGGGAGTTGTGCAAAGCTAGCACCACGTTACTGTGGTCCGTTTGAAATTTTATCTAGAATTGGTCAAGTTGCATATCAGCTAGCGTTACCACCTAACTTGAAAGTGCATAATGTTTTCCATATCTCTGTTTTGAAAAAGTATGTTCATGATGCTACTCATGTGGTTGATTGGAATGTTGTATAGGTGGAACCAGAAGGAGAAATTCTGGTGGAACCGGACTGTATCCTTAGGAAGAGGGAAATTACTCTGTGGAACTGCACCATTGGACAAGTGAATGTGCAATGGAAGCACCTTAGTCCTTAAGAGGATACCTGGGAACTAGAAAGTAATATGCGAGAAGCATACCCAAATCTGTTCCAGGAGGTTGCAGAGGATGAAGAATAAGTAACATCGAGGACAATGTTACATTTTAAGGGGGTATGTATGTCGTGTACCCCAATTTTGTAAAATAATGTTAATTGTTTTAATTATATTTGCTGAGACATTATGTTAAATTTAATGCTAAAGTAGGAACTGATGAATCAGCAGAGTCAAAAGAAGTGGAATGTAATTCTGAATATTTTATTATTAATAAATAAATGTGGAGACAACAGCATGGGAGAGCTGTTAATAAGAGGTTACTGGTCAAATTGGTGGATGGAACTAGGTGGAGGGAAAAAGACAAGTGGAAGCATCCTCAAACACTTCCTAAGTTGCAGGTGGCAACTTCCCTATATTTGGGGTCATGATCCCCCAAGAAAGTGGGATCAGAGCAGGTGGCTCAATAAATGACAACTAACCCAAAAATACCTAGGCAATCTTTTAAAAGTACCCAATGAATAGAGCTAAGGTTGCTCAGATATTTTCCAGAGAAGAATCATTCAGGTGGAATGCTATTAAGGAAATTCATTAGGGAAAAGGGGAAAAAGAGTAAGGAAGTTGTTCTGAGAGGAATGCTGAAGTAACTTGGTCTATTACAGCTTGTTAGCTGGGAGAACTTACTGATAAGTTCAGAATTGATACTGAGTTTGAAGATTGGTATTTGACTATTCTTGCACCTAGTTCCATCGAGGGAGACTAGAGCAAGCTCGAGGGTCCTGAGGAGTCGTTGTTTGAGCACTCTCCAGGAGTTTGTAGGGAGGAACGACCTCCCATTGTTGTTGTTGTCCCAGTTCCAGAACAAGTTCTGCCATCTATTAAATCCTGGTTTTAATATCTGTTTATGATTGAATGTTAGATTTGTAGTTTATGGTATAAGAAATTAGATGGATTAGTAATGAAATGTTCTCAGTTTATTTTGTAACAAAATCTTTTGATGAGAATTACAACCCCACCTATGTTTTTCCACATCTGGAATGACCAGACCGTACTCCAGCATAGGGGTGAATTTACAAATAAAATTAGTATGATGAAAACACAGAATAGTATGAAATGGAATCATAGAGCAGTTTCTTTGGGTTGTTTTTCAGAAGAAATATCTTGGTATCAGGAGTAGCATTATTCCGTACAGAAAACTGTTAAGTCTTTTAGAACAAAGAAATAAATTGAATTGTTTACTGATAATAGTATGTACCAGTAGAGAAAATAGTTCTTGATACTATAGTTACTATCAGTAACTTTATTTACCTATTTGATTAATCAAGGAAAAATTATAATAGTTAACTAGAGTAGGATTAAGTTGAATAAGGATGCTTACAGCCTACTTCTTTATGGTTTTATTACTACAAGTATAATATTCAAATCAACGAAGATTAGCTAGAATCTCTATTTATTCCTACAGGTATTTTAGTATAGCAGAAATTACTTTTGAAAAAATATATATTATATGTTTTCATTTATTCATGTTCTACTTAATTAAGCTTAAATAAAAACATATAACTGTTAACCTATACTATTTGAGCTATTGACAGTGTAGAACTTGTTTAGTTCTTTTACATTCTTTTCTTTATAAACATTAAATTGTAATATAATACAGAAAGTATTTCTACAGAGTAATTAATACAGTAAGTATAAGAACTCGATAACAACAGGTTATTTTATTCTACAAGTATAAATAAAACAAAGAACTAATTACTATTTTTCCTATATACTTACAAAGGAAACTAAATATAAATAACAAGGAAAGTAATAGTACATCAGTTAAGGTAGCAACGTTATTATAATAAATAATAGTTACTACCCAATCATTTATTTTATAAAGACAGCATTATCAAGTAATTACAACAATGCCTTAAATTTATTCTTGTAAACCAAAATTTTAATATTGATTCTGTACTCCAGAATTACTGACAGTTACATAGTAATTCTCTTTTATACACCCATCCATTCCATTATGAAGGGTAACAGTTTTTCGTAACTATTTATATTTAAAAAAATAGAGTAAGTTAAATACATAAACTTTGTACATAAAATATTAGCATTTAATTATAAAAATACTACAGATAAAGAAATCAAGTATATTATCACACAAGATATCATGAACAGTATAGAATGCTCGACTTATCGAGCTTAACAAGTATTGTAAAACTTAACTAATAACCCCATAGTTACAAAAGAGTATTACAAATTAATTAATAATGAATTAGTAGAAGGGGGTGTACGTATTTCTCTTACTGTCGAATTAGGGTTTAACCCTATAAATCCAAATTATACAAGTAAATCAACAACTGTGGAGCCAAGACAGTATTTTACTCCCAGCCGTATTATAAATTAATATAAATAAGCATTCAAATTTCAATACTGTAAGTAAACAAAGAAATACAGAAAAGAAAACAGTATTAATACTTATATAATAGACTCAGGGTGAAAACCTTGTAGAATTTATAATTACAGCAGAAGTAAGGAGTCGAGGGTTATAAACCTTTTTTCAAGTCAGGCTCATAGCCTCAAGTATTACACAGTACTTAACCACAAAAAGAAGCTAATTTATACAATCTCGGCCGAAGCCGGAGCACCCTCGCACAGCGTAGGGCATCTTCAACTACCTTAAGTAACAAACAAGTTAACCGAACAAACTGAATTTGCAAGGGTTATAGGATTCAATGTGCCAACCCTCAAAGGTCCCGAAGGAACCCCACAAAGAGAAAGTGCCATGGTTTAAGCAGGCTTACCGAGAACTGATGATTGCTGCTAAATCCTTGTGCTGAAATCCGCGCAGAAGGGAGGGCCAAGACCTGTAACCATGAAGAGAACAGTAATATTAGAAGTTATAACCTAGGTAATGAGTTTATGGTTAAAAACAAAACAGTAAAAACAAAGAATGAATTACAATATTCATACCCGATATTTTTATGGAGGTGTGACCACCAACAATAGCAATACGACCATCAACGTGATGTGGTAACCCTACTACACGAAGGGAGAAGAATATTAACACACAGCAACACCCAAATCGTAGTACAGCAGGACAAGCCTTCAAACTTCACTGAGGGAGGAGGTTATCTCAGACAAGGGTTCGGGTTCAATCTAGCATAACAGAGAAAAACCTGAGGGAAGAATAGCCAACGGAGGACCAACAACAACGTATGGAATGACACTACTAAGATGTGAGAGAATGAGCTGGAGGATACCGTTGCAGAGGAGAGGCGATGCAAGGGTGCACTAGCACCATCGCAGAGCGATAGGAGCCGAAGGAGAAGGAGGTAATGTGAGCTAGGGTTTGTCAACAACTCTTATAACAACGCAGTACATGGCTATGGTAATGCCACGATAGCCCAATAAATATTTGACGATCAGTGGGTTATGTGTATAGTTCTAGCAAACGTCTCACTGGAAGAATGATTCCCAATCATTCTTTTAAATCAATGGTTATCCATAGTCCTCGTGCAAAGTCCATCAAACTTTTATGCTGCATGCAAATAATGAAGTGTTCATTATTATTAACCTTAGATTTGGTAATCATCGAAATCATGGGAATTCTTATGACAACACTTTAACATATAAAGTATGGTTTTATGGAGTCCAAACTATTCTTTTATTTCATGGAAAGATTTTGGATTATAACCCTTTTACTAAGGTAAGTGTTTTTTCATTTCACCATAGCTTATAAAGGTTTGTAAAGGAGGAAATTCCTTATAAAGTTGTAAAACATAAATTAGAAACGGAACTATAATTTGATCGCAGTTTGGTTAAGTTATTTTAGGTCTCTTATTTCATACCTTATACTTTTCTTATGCAGTATGATCTTATGCATAATGGACTTTTAGTTCAATCAACTTCTAACATAAAAATAAAAGTATACGTTGGAATATTATAAGGAGGATTATAGTGAGAAACTATGCCAATGGTCCTATTGTCCATAGTCATCCAAATGGCTTAACTATTTTGGATAAAATAGTAACATTTGGTAGAAGGATACAAGAGAAGAGTAGTAACTACTATGTAGTGATAGCTCTTGCTTAAAGTATTATCCTTAATCATAATTTATGACTTGATAAAGTTAGGCCACATTTATTATCTAAAAGTTTAACCACAATGAACAGATAGGCCTTAAAAAAAAAGATTTAAGAAATGCAATCTTTTATGAAATATAGTCCCTTAAGGACTTGTCCCATTGTAAACATAAAGGGGATAGGATAAAACCTGTTCAGTAAGATATATATATATTGTTAAAGATAAGCTTCAGTTATCTTTGAAAATAGTTGATGAGTGAATAAGAACTCTATGCATTAACATTAGTATAGTTTTCTTAAAAGGCAGCTCAAAGCAAAGTTGTAAGCTCTTTTAAAACTTCAGAGTTTGAAAATAAAAATAGTAATACCTAAACCTTCTATCAGTTTACATTTACTAAGTAACGTATTTATATATGAATGAAATCATACTATGGATTGTATAGCTCTGCTACTCTTACTCTATTATAAAGAAGTCAGTAAGACATTTTCATACATCACGACTAAAATATATTTGGAATAGTTCCGAAATCAATTAAGAACCATAAAATAATTCTACTAGTAGAAGACCAGTTATTAAATGTACCTCGACAAGCATTGGAAATGGTATAACATTTGTCTATTTACTGAGCTTTTCTTTTGCGACGAATTTGTATTTAAATTCTTTAGAATTGCGACAAGCAACACCAACACCTCTTACCTGTAATCTGTAAGAAAAGGAGAACTTTATGCATTAGCTCGAAAGCTAAGTAAGCCCAGTTTTGCATGACAGTTTCACCTTGTGATCGCAAAGAGAAACAAAGTCATTAAACTGAAAAGAACTATTCTATTGTTAAACATAACCAATAGATAATTCAGATAATTAATGTAGTAATATTTAACTAATTAAATGATTAGTTAATTGCATTTATTTTAATGATATGTTAAACTACTAGTGACTGCATTCATTGAAATTATATGCATTTAAAAATTTTAAAATTTTTCAGAAAATTTGGGGTTATGACAGTATGGACCTTTTGTTATTTCCAAGGTGTTAGAGAAAGGAGCCTATGAGTTGGTAGATTATGATGTAATCCCTTTGGGGAAACCTCGCAATGGGTTGTACCTAAAAAAGTACTATGCCTAGGTCTTCTTGGATGGTATCTTGTATATATGTATATCAATTGACTTTCATTGTGTTTTTAGTATTTTCAAGATGGTTTTGAGTTTTGGTGTCCTCATCTGTTTATACCATGTTTTGGTCATGCAGATGGCTTTCTACGGCTTCATTGATGGTGCTTGCCACCACACTTTGAATCTAGCCTCGGCTGCTTGGGTCCTCTATTCCCTAGCTGAAGATTTGGTTAGTTTAGGAGTGGTTTTCTTAGGTCCTGCTACTAATAACATTGGCGAGTATGAAGCAGTCATCGGTCTTCTGACTGAAGCTGCCTCCCAGAATGTCCGTGATCTAGTAGTTTTGATGGACTCTTAGCTCATGGTTTGTCATTTAAACCATGTCTACACCATTAGGAACCCGATACTCCTCCACCTCTTTCAGAGGGTACGTTTGTTAGAAAGATCATTTGGATCCATTACATATAGGCATATCCCTAGGGAACATAATGTAGTTGCTAATTCATTGGCTAATTACATCCTAGATTGGCATATTGCCCATTCATGATGTTAATCAAACATGGTACGTTGTAAATAAACATTTGAAGACACATAGAACTCATAGAAAATGCATTCATCCATTTGAAACATATAAACATCATGTAAAAGTCTGTATATATATACGGAAATTTTACAAAAAATAGGTCCCGAGACCTCATCTGAAGCACGTAGGCTTTCAGGAAAAATCATCATACAAAATCCTGAAGCTATCAACTTTCAATATACATGTCTCATCCACTAGTGGTGCTCGTGATAGCACATCACTGCTCGAGCCACCCGGTGTAGTAGCTTGTTGAATCTTCCTGGTACTCCTACCGTAGATCTCTGATATATAGTCGCGAGATAATCTATGTTATCATCTAGGATGTCCAAAGTCAACCTCTCTGTTGCCTCCTTTCACACACCTCGGTCACGTGGCAGAAATCTTCAAGTCACTCGGTGTGTCCTTGGGGGCAAGTCTCGAGTCAAGGTTGTCACCTTGTTATTGACTCCTTCGTTTAGGCTCAACTCCTAATGAAGCCAAGGGGGGTAGACCCTATTAAGTTACTAAAGATAATTACTTAGTGTTGTGATGTTAAACTGAATGGGTTACGTAGGAGTTTTCAATTTAACTATAGATGATCAAAGATGGCAAGATACAACAGATGAACACACGAAAGCACAATGCTGAGATACAATATATATATATATATATATATATATATATATATATATATAACAAGAGAATGACCAGTGCCTTAGAATGGAGTCAAAAAATAGAAACAATGTACTTGCATGTGCTTGGAGTGAGTGTTTTGCGATTGCCTCTTGGTATGTTTTAAGTTAAAATTGAAGTGTGAGTTGATTAAAATTAGGCAAAGGGGGGACTCCAGATATACCCTAGAGTACTTGGAGTATGTCCAAAACTAAACCTTCACGGCTACCTGCAAGGAATATGTGGGCTGAAATGGAGTCTCTGGGGCTATTGTTCATAACGCACCCATTAGGGTGTGACAGAGATCAGCACCCCGAGGTCACTTTTAAGAAGTTCTCGCTTCTTTTGGGTATTTTGCCACCGTGATGGTTCGATCTAGGTGTTGGATTTTAACCTGTTGGTTTGTTAATTTGGGAGAGTGAGTCCTAATTATACTAGTCACTCAAGTGCTTTTGATACATCTTGACTGATCAGACGAACTGCAGCCAACTGTAGAGCATACACACTGGATTCTTGTCAATTTTAGTAAGTTTTAAACTGGGTGTTGTTGTTTAAAAGAAAACCCTCCAGGAACCTCTTTCAATCCAAGTGGATCTCAATCAGGGAATCGAGGAGGGGTTAATTTTATAATAGCTAAAAAGGAAATGATCAAAAGAAAACAGATACACAATTCTATTTTTCTAATTAGTCCTACCACGAATCTCTTTCCCCTTTCGGGTCAATAGGGAAGTCGTGGGGTAAGTATTAATATTACTTTGAAATATAAAGTATGGAATATGAAATTAATAATAAAATAAATTATACTACCCTACAGATTAGATCAATTCTATTTTGAAAATAAATGAGCAAAAAGCAACAAAAAGGACACCGACGCAAATCCCCCCAGGGGGGATGGGGAATGGGCTCAAAAATTAGAGGAATTTTGGGGTCTAAAATGGGCCTCCTAAGGAAAATAATAAAATAATAGTTAAAATAATAAAATAATATTGATTAATTTTGGAGGAAGA
>LPNX010833676.1:0-53631 GCA_001517045.1 Pseudotsuga menziesii
TACCATATGTAGTGCTCTAGAGCACTAAGTCCATTTTTCCATGTTTTTCTCTATGTTAAGCTCATTTTGAGCTTGGTTTTAATAAAATCAAGATCTTTTAGTCATAATCCATGTATTTTCTATTAATTTTATAAACATATCAGTGTAGAAATATGAAGTGTAAACATATCAATGTAAAAATATGAACTACACATGTGTAATAAACTTCATGAATTTTCATAAATTAGTCACTAATACCATGGATGAATTTAGTATGTGAAATACCTAGCACTAGAGGTTGTAGTAGATCCAACAGGTTGGTGCAAGCCTTGCATGCTTCCTTTGTTTACAACAATGATGATCCACCATGCAGACCAACTCTCATCATGTCCTGGCCCTAGGAAACCCATGGGTTTCCTAGCCCTCTAGCCCATAGACCAATAATACAAAGAGCAGCTTCCTTCTTCCTTTTCCTTCCTTCTTCCTTTTCCTTTTGGATCCTTCTTCATTTGCAACCATTTCTCACTACTTGAGTTTTCCGCCTCCTCTAGTTTTCCTTCTTTTCCACTCATACATAGTCTAATTTCTAACTTCCAAAATAAAAACTCCAAACTTCTATTTTCTTTCTTATTTAAAATTTCAAATATAATAAAATAATATATATTTTTCATCCATTGCCTAGAGGAGTTCAATGCCATCATGATTAATTAAAACTATTTATTGTACACTATTTACTACTTCTCTTGAAGAATTCAATTTGGTATCTTTAAGAGGTGGTGGGTTAAATTACAAGACCCACACACATTTCAAACATTAAATTGATTGAATAAAATAAAATTTATTAGTGATGAGGTTGACCCATCAAGTTTTGTAGTGGTGAATATCTTTATTATTTGATTCAATTCAAGATCTAAAAATATTGGTATTGGTCTAATGAAATCCTACCCTATCTTGTGGGTTCAATTAATAATTTAATATACCATTTTAACTTATGATGAAATGATTTGGTTAAATCAAAAATTTAATTAATTAATTCATGTATATATTCAACAATGGTTATGATAAGGGAACTCATTATCATTATCATTGTAAAATAATAATAATAATAGATGGTGAACTAATAATCATGTATATAATTATTTGTTTGATATTTAAGTATCCTACTACCAACACACTGCCCTTGTATTTATAAACAATGCACCCTTGAGGGTTTAAGCAATCATGCTAGACAATTAAACAATATAATTATATTATTTACGATGATTTTGGAGTGAAAATTCTAACTAACAACACTTTGTCACTTTCCTATCATAGTGTTTATGCGTAATTAATGAATACTTAAATGACTTGTTTAACTTTTATATTAATAACTTAAATCTCAATATCTATTTAGGATCAATGTATATTCAACTCACGTATTCGCAACAAGTTACATGATTGTTTAACATGAAGGTATTGGTATAGCGATACTAGCGTACATATGCAAAGTGTGCATGCATGGCTATTGCATGCACAAGCCGTACATGTACTATAAACATACATAATATTTCCTACGCATAAGTGCTAATTAATACTAATAATCCTTCATGCAATTAGAACAAATATACATAGTAATAGCATTACTAAAAATATCATTGGTTACTTTATGAGTTAACCTTAGAAGATTTTATATCATTATTTTTATGTTTACATTGGTTTATCAATAAAGTACAAGGAAGGGAACCTACTACCACTAAATCAGAATCAAGGAATCCCCAACCCTGAATAGTACTAGCTAACAATATCCTCCCATCCTAACCGACATCCGCACCCCCCTATCCTTCCTCTGCTAGTATAGAAGTGGATGTTGGCTTCACCAACATGACCACATAAGAACCTGAGAGTGATAGCGTTGATTGAACAACAGACCTAGCCTCTCCTAGTAGGAATCCAACCATATTCATCACAACAACTTGGGGAGCGTGTCTTAGAACGACCCTCCCATGACCTCGGGTATCATAGAAACATAGGGTGGAACACATCCATCCCTCTCAACATCGTGGGTCTATACCCCATCAAAACCATACTGTGCTGCTATCGATATTATTGGTCTTTGTCATCGTATCATCAACTTTGGTAAACAAGGCTCTTCTGCAAAAATAGGTACTATACCACACTTCATATAAAGTATCCACTTATTACATAGCTTGTCTCCTGCAGATTAGTACTTTGAAAGCATATATTCATAACAATATCTCCATTCAATCATTAGTTGGTGCATATGATCAACATCATTTTCTTTCATTGCATAAATCATTAAATTGATCACATCATGGGTCGGTATCCACATACCACATCATATATATCACATTTATCAAGGATGGCAATTAAACATACACTCTCGTTATGAACAAAAGGAATCTCATGATAACTATAACATAGTAACCTCACAAACACAATCATAACATCATAATGAGTGTATCAACATAAGCATAATAACATCTTAAACATAGTAAAACATATGATCATGTCTATCATGTCATAAATATGGTTTACTCAATCAAACTGAGTCCAACATATACTGAGCAAAATAAAATGCAGCATGTCTATATGAAAATATGTCTAGTCAAATTATGGGACATTACATAGAGGATATGATGAACTAGGAGTGAATATGAGTACAAAGACATTGTTTTATTAACTAACAACTAAAGATGTGATTTCCATGTGGAAAAGATCCTTTAAATAACCATTTAAGATATGATTGAGTCTAAATGTTGATAAAGAAGGAAAATAGCGATGAAAAATTGGAAAGCAAATTCCATTAACAAAGGGGAAAATATATCAGTATTATTAAATATATCATTATATGTGCTTTATTTACAATGTCCGTTTAATTGGCAAATTCTATAAAATAATTATTAATGCATTAAAAGAAAAATATGTTGTTTCAATGATTCAAGGTTATTCTTTCCAATGAGATTGTGACTCCATGTCACAAAATTTGACAGTAGGGTTTGTAAGGTTAAGGCAGGAGAGTATGAGACGATTGTTGATTATAGTGAGGAGTCACACCGAGGAAGATATTTTTGTCCAAGACATATATTCTAAAAGGAAAAAAGAAGGGTTTGACATCTTCCATCCTAGATTTGATTTGTCTAGTGAATTATAATAACAATTAAGACCTCAACCTGCTAACTAGTTATGTGGAGGTTCCCCTTTGTAGCCAAGTTATTAGAGGGACAATGACCATTTAGGCCATGGAGGTTGGAGGCAATAACAAGTCTTTGATGCCCTTAGACTTTATGGACCACATGCACACAACACTAATGTAACCAATGAGCTTTTCTCCTTAGTTCGATAGGACTATGAAATCTTCTCAAATTACATCATGATGTGGATAAACCATTACAATTATTGGTCTTCAAGATGGAATTCCTAGTAAGTGCATGCCATCTGATCATGCTTAATATGTCCCTACCCTTTGTACACACCACCCATAACTCCTACTGATTGAATGATCGAGTGAAGTGTTTTGACTATGTTGATGAAGGTGATTCACTTAGAGTGGTCATGAGAAGCTCCTTTAACCTTGTCATCTAGAGGAAGGAGAAGGAATAACTAGTTTACTATAGTTTACCCTACGGTAGGATCATTAATGGCATGGATTGATGATCCTCATTTGAAGGTGTAGGTGATGATCACAATCCATGCTATTCTATGGTTTGTGTAGTGTGTCTTAGTGAGACCCTGATGATATGTGAACATGGCTAACCAAAGACTTGGGGTGTGTTGTCATTGAACCTCTCTATTGAGGCAATCAATGTCTTTCATACATCACATTCATTGGTCATTTTTTTTCGTTTTTGTTTTTATTCACTAACTGTAGTTCAAGCATTCTCATGGGTGGTTCACCACACACATGTAAGTCACCTAAATGAAATCCAAGATGTACAAGACTTTGTTGATGTTCATTATGTTTCAACACCTACCAAGCAAAAACTACTATATTATATTTACCTATTTAACTTTTTCTTGGGGTTGGAGTGTAGGTGGAATTCCAATCCTTAATAATGTTGGGAATGCCCAACTACGTTCATTCTCATCATTTTTTTTTAAACAAGTTTAGTGGAAACCAACATGAGACTTTTATCATTTACGCATTGATTCAAATAGTTTGTGACCATATGAAGAATCCCACTTTTAATGTAGAAACCCAATGTCCATATCAAGAGGGTTCTTAAGTTTACAATAAATCAATTAAGTAGTCTCCCATCCTAAGTTACCACTAAAGTTGTGTCTCAATATATTTCCTAAGCTAACTAAGGTTGGCACTTGAGATACTCTAAATTCCTTTTGCTTTTCTTTTTGAATGTCAACCATTGATAGCACAATTTGGCTAATCCTAGGATGTCTTTTCCCTCTACTTGATGCTTTGAATGGACTATAGGTGTAAACATATCATTCATTTAATGTTACTATTGCTCTATCAATGACCTTGTCATTTTTATTTATCAATTTATTCACCATATTTTCCTCCTTAATGATCCCAAGTTAAGATTCTAGGTCAATAATATATAGATCAAGGAGTAAGACACTAAATCATTATCAATGATCTTAGGCATGAACAAAAAAACCATTATGGGAGTCTCACCCACCCCCCTAGGATCACTCTTTACTCAGAACCCCATGGATTTCCCATGAAATGTTTATTTGTATAGCTTGGTGGCCCATGTCATCTGACCATTTCAACATGGTACTCAACATAACTAAGTAACTTGATAACTCCATAAGCATTAGAGTTAGCTGAATCAATATAATTAATGAACCGATCAGTTCAAATTTTAGACTACCCAACACACAACAAAAATTGTGCAATAAACACCACATAGACACACTTTGTTCCCCTTGCACCACACATAGCACATAATCCATAGTTGCACCATAAGTGCCACATGTAGCACATTGTGCAACATGCACCACACACAATAGACACATGCTGCATCTACCTATGACATAGTTTGTTACAATGACACATATAAGTCATGCATTGACAAGGAGTATTCAACTCCTATCATGCAACATGCAATAAACATGGTTATTAAGGTGATGAGTCTTCTTATTGATGTCTGTTTGATATGGCTAACAAATGACACAAGGAAAGACAAGAAAAAAACAAAGCATACAATATTATGGACAAGAAGTTATGGCACTACATACATTACAACAAGTTTCAATATGGTTTATATAATAATCATTGGCAACAATATTTATCATTGAGCATAGTTTGAAGTTGCATAAACATAACACCATTTGATGCTAAAGGAATAAAAACAACACAACTTCCATATAACTACTAAATGCTATGGGAATAAAAATAACACAACTTCACGCTACAGTCAATGCCATTTATCTTCACCCAATAATCATTATCACCCTTTTAGGACACAAAAAAAAAACAAAATACAACCTTCCATTTGAAAAAAGTTATATTTTACATAAATTAAAAATTGCTATGATTTAATGAATGTCATATTTGTGTTTTCAAATTAAGGTCATATTTCCTTTGAATGTGGATTACATAGATAAAATAGAAAGATACGTGTGGAAAATTGTACTTGGACATTTGGTTTCACTTGTTTAGCTTCACTTGGACCAACTTAGTAGCACGTAGCATGGTTATATTGACTTGGACCTACTTTGCTTTTAGACATCACATGGTAGACTTAACAATGAACATGCATGACTAAGGGTTTGTTGGACACGGACCATTGTATTTAAGTATTTAGTGTCCCTATAGTGAGAGGTACCCACATCTGGGACCGAGGGTCCCATCTCTATCTCAATCTCCTTCACCTTGATATAATCTTGTTTAGTCTTACCCTAGTCTTCAATTTGAGAAAATTATTGTTGAACATTGGTTGGAATTTATTGATGGTAGGTGGCCTCTGCTTCCATTGCTTCCAACTTGACTATAGGATGTGGAATAGCACCCCTACCTCTCCACATGTGTTTCCCATGACCTCATCTTTCCATTGAAGTTGAAGCTCGAGACAAGGTACCTTTCCAGGGATGGAAAACCCAATTAATGGGGAGATAATTGACGAAGAGATTTTTCCTTTTTTGAGGAAAAGGATCCAACATAGATGTAGAGAGGAAATGAATAGAGAAGTAATAAAATTGAATTACATTTCCAATATAGCATTCCATTGGTGGATAAAATCACTGTATGGGATACTTCCACCCAAATCAAAGAGGAAAACCTAATGAAGGAAAAGAGAGAGGAGATGTTACGAGTCAAAGAAATTGTGCTATTAACCATGGATACTCTGCATCTTAGGTTGGTGAAAGCCCAAATGCTCCTCCCTCAAAATGATGAGTCCAGTTGGTTAGTTGCCATCACATCTTGCTATTCCAATTGTAATTAACACCCACAAACCACAATAGCATCAACCAACTTGCCATCATTGAAATCACCGTCATGAAGGGAACTTGCATAGAAAATACCCAAATCTTGTAGGTGCATTTCTTAGTAAACATGCATGCAAGGTACGTAGGTATTACAATAGACTACAAAACTTGTACCTTTGCATGCCACTCTCTTGCCTACTACCTCCACTATGTTATAAGGTTTGATGCTTAGTAAATACCTCATCACATCACTTGTTTGCTTTGGTCATCAAGTAGCCCCATCTCTCTTTCATATCACCCCATCTCGAGTTTATCTACTTAATATTAATGTACCCATATCTTAGAATTTCATTACACGTTTTATCTCATTTTCTAAATAATCTTAGTTCCACATTAATTATAATGATTAGTTTGCGATAACACGTAGTAATGGGGTTTCCAAAAACATTATTCGAATATATAGGGATCTTGGATCATAGTGGAATTATCCTCTCTAAAAAAATTGCCCTATATATAAAAAATTCTTCCTTTATTTTGAAATCTCGTATAACTTATTTAGAATCTCCATATTGGCAAGGCCAATGAAAATTTATTGAATTCAGAGCCTTTAGTTTATTCAAATTTGTTTGTAATTTGGTTATCTTCATGGGGGTTCAATCAGCATCAATGTTAATGTTAACATAAGAACCAAAGAATGCCTCCTTTCACTGTAGTGGTTCTGTTCCTCATCCAGGCACAAAAATGCATGAAAGAGCAGAGAAGTTAAAATAGGTAGAATTCCAAGGAATTTGGACGACCACATTTGCATTGGTAAGTAGTTGAATTGCACCCAGATTGGGAAGGGACCACTGAACATATTGGTTAGCTGAGAAATCCTCAAACCTGGGGACTAACAAGGTATTCGTATAAATCCAAGGCCCTTGTCACATTTCTTTTGGGACACGGGACTTGCTAGTGAATGGAAACAGAAAAAATCCTTTGGTAAGGATTCTGGTTTGGACATAGTGCCAACCAAAGGTCCCCTAGGGTTCCCTATCCCAGCTACAGATTATAGCTTCAGAGGGAAACCGCCTGTAAAATACCCTAGCAGGGTTTCTTCCATATAAGCATACACATAGTATCATATTATTGATCAACTGGTTTTTCTATAGTAACATAGCTGTCAGTTTTGTAATTACCATGTTGAATTCTGGATATTCATAAATGTAGAACAAAACACAAAGTATAGATCACTCAAGGGAGCATATTTTCCTTGTATGCAATCTATAGTTGAAGTTGCTTATGTCAACACCATTAAACTCTACTTTAAAAATAGGCTCAAACATATTAGGCCAAATAGATATGATTACAACTACAGGATATGGATTACATACTAGGTTTCTCTTTGTCATTTAAAGCGTGTTTAAAGCATATGGATTTGCTTCATCTATGGCATGCAGCGGGAATATGGCCAACTCAGCCTGTAGTTATAATCATATCTATTTGGCCTAAAGATACAATCCCTAACCCCCCTAAAGCTACAATCCCTAATCCCTAGTGGCCTTCTCAAACAAATTTTCCTTACCTTGTGGAAACAACTCATCGATTAACAACCTCTGTTCATCATCATCCTCATCGAATTTTATTATGAAAATGGTGTTTGACAAATTCATGTATATGGAGACTCCCTTTTGAAAGGTGAGGAGGAGGGCGGTTGGGAACTGCCATCAGTGGGGCCATGGCATCTGCAGTAGAGGCGAACCCGAGAACCCTAAAGCACGAGTTGAAACCCTAGCAGAGCGAATAAAAAACTATGGTTGTCCCTTGTGTAAATATTCACATAAATTCAATGAATGATCACAAAAATAACATGAGCATTTAAAGTAACGTCCATATTTAAAATAAAATAAAAATTAATTAGTTTTAGAATTTTTTTTTCAAAAAAACACAAGATTTTTGATATTTATAAAAATGGTAAATTGAATCACTTAAACATAACTCATTCTAAGCACACCTATAAATTAAAAAAAAATCTCAAACTTAATTTCCCATATTTGACAAATATCTTTTGAGAATTTGAAATTTTAGTGGCTATACCGCCAATGACAATGAAATCACTGTTTTTACTCATTTGCTCGGAAGAGAAATTGCTTGATCAGGTCAGGAATTTCAGTCATGGGTTGGAAAATTTCACCTCATATCGTGCGGGGATCGACCTGCATCTCCTCAGGGGTCGATTTCATTGATTTTTCATAAAGGGACTTTCATAGATGAGGTTGTGTTGCATTTTAGCCAGGACAAACGTTTTAGGTATTTTCTCAATCTTCTGCAACAATATTTTGTTTGGCATATTTTTTGTGTAAACTACATCCCTGTAAACTTCACATCTGGTATATTAATGTTGGTTCCTCCATCCTTTACTTCCCACTTTAGATTGGATGTGATATGCAACCCATTATAGCTCAAAAAATATTTAGATATTAAACAACCAACACTGTTCACTAAGATTGATGCAGTTTTATCTTCCATGCATCCACCAAAAATCCAATCACTGACCATGTTGTCACCTTCTTATCGCATCATGCAAGAGGAAAAGTGGGTGTTGTCGCATCATGCAAGAAGAAATAACGAATTCACCCTTTGAAATTTGTTGCAAATATTCCATTTGCCCTTGATTTCCTGTTAAATTTATCATGAACCCTTCAATCACCACTGATTTTCAGTTGTAGAGGTTTTTATTAGCTATATCACCCCCAATTTCCATTGGTAGAGGTTTTTAGTAGCTAGATCGCCCCAGATTTCTAGCAGCAGAGGTTCATAGTAGTTAGATTTCCCCCGATTTCCAGTAGTAAAGGTTCATAGCAGCAAGTACACTGTAAGTCAAAGGTACAATTACAATATGGAATGCTTGAAAACTCCTTTGTTCACTAATCTCTTTCTTCCATTTGCAGATTTGGTACCTACTTGGTCGAAAAAATAATATTTTTTAGCATAATTACTCCAAAATCCAATAATTTCACCAACATGTCACTGATAGGTCCCTTTGCGTAAATGGCTAATCCTGTTACAATTGTAATTAGCATACTCAAATTAACTACTATAATACCATACATGGCAGGTAAACTAAAACTGATAAAACTGTTGACTATGTAGTACTCTATGTCAAAACAAATAACAAGACCAACCCATAGACCAATCGAAACCTAGATGAAAAGCTCACAATGATTTAGAATCTTCAACTTTACAATCTAAACATTGAACCGTAGATACAAAAACTGAGCATGCAAAATCCACTACCTTCAAATTTCACCTAGCCTAGACCACCTCAAGCCCAGGATTATCCTTGAAATGGAGAACAGTCTAACTCAGGAAATTAAAGTTTGGCTAGAAGTCTGCATAAAAATTGCAACAAACCGATCGTGTTTTATATAATCATTATTATAGGGTTGAGGGTTATTAAGGTGATAAAGAGGACAATTTACAAGGCAAGGAACAATTCCAATAGAAAGATGGACTTTGAAATTTGGGGTAAAGCATAAAACACCCCTCCAAAACACATCCTGAAACTAGATTCAAGCATGAAACTTACTATGCTTCCTTACAGAACAAAGAGGATCATGCACTGGAGCGGCTTGTTCTTGTCAACATATTAATAATATTCCTTTTATGCAACTTAGGCTATTGTGCAAGGTAGCAGAATGACACTGGACAAGGACATATGGTAGCGAACATGTGGCTTTATAAACATCAATTTAATTCTAGTTCAAACCCAATCCTGTTTGTCTAATGGGTCAGTTTGAAGCAAATCTCTGTAGATGTGCCATTAGATGTATTTTTGTTTTTGTCTGTCTCTCTTTTGTCACAAAAGAACAGCAGCTATGGATTCCCTTTAAAAGGAAAAATATTTTCTGTCTAGTTGAAAAGAGAGAGTTCAACCACATTTGTTAAGGTGGGGAGTTTGTCAAGGTAGTAAGGGATTAGTTGTCAAAGTGGGCACATCCTCTTGACGTGAATGGAGTTCAAATGAATTTTTGAGAACACAATTACTAACCTATGGGACTTTACTAATCAGATTAGTGTCCTTTCATATACCTGGTTAGCAAGATAAATTTCATTAGTAGTGGTGCAACAATCACTATCTATGTTGTTTGTTAGATCACATTTTTTTCATTTCAGAAAAAAGAAAAGTTAAAATTGTTTTCAATAGTTATTGAACAACCAAACCTTTTGTGTCATTTCTGAGATTGACAAAAGCTAAGGGAGAACTTCCTCTTCTAGTTATACTAATATAATTCCATTTGGCATTGTCACTAGCCATTTTTTTCCTCTTTACTTCCTTTCAAAGATACATGAATGCCTTTTGAATGAGTAAACCTGTTTTGGCATGGTTTATATGAACCTATCTAAGGTGAGTCCAACATCTGGTCAATTCAAGTTAATTTTAACTAAATCTTACAACTATCTTTGCTCGTGCATTAAGAACACTGTTCACGAGTCTCCATGGGTGGCCATTGTGTTTTTCATTGCTTTAATGGAAAATTGGTTAAAAATTTTGTAAATTTTTTAGTTGGCCCTTATATATGTGTAATGTTGGTCAACTCTCTCACGCAATTTTGGAATATTTTATATCCTTGGAGGTAACAAGATGAGAGTCCCTAATATATTTGGTATACTCCTGTATTTATCATATCATATGAGAAATTAAGGATCTTGCTTACATTCTTCCCAGTCACTTTATTTGTGATATCTCTATCACACCACCCACAAGCCTCTTTTTCAGCAAGTATATGGAAAGCACTTTCCTGATAATGAACAGAATATAACTTTCATGGTTCAAATTTCCAAGGCATGATTGCTATTTCCTACAAACAGTTTTTGGAAAATTTATGGGCTTCACATTTATGCTTTGGACAGACCTATGCTAGTGGGAGTGAAAGCAAAATAGGCCCAGGGAAATGCCAATGTTCAAAAGCTTCCGGGAACATTTTTTATATTATTATATTTTAATATATTTTGATGCATATATATTCTAGAGAAACATGAAAAATGTTCAATTAGTTTCAAAAAACATGAGAAAAGTCAGCTTTTCGTTTCCACTTTTTTTGCATTATGTATAGTTTATACCAGTCTATAATTTATTTCTTCTAAAGACTACTATGTATTCCTTTTTTCTGGATGCTTTAGAGTACTTGGCATTTTCTCCATTAATGTTCAAGATTTGTCGTTCCTGTTATCTAGTAAACTCTCTATTCTAAATACTCTGTTATTCTGGGGATTTTCCTCATTGACAGTTTTTTAGTGCAAGGAAATACATTTCTAAGTATGGATTTTTCCGTACTATTATGCTGTAGGGAAGAAATATACTTAAGCCAGACAAATGGTGAGTGACTTTTGACAGTGAGGGCAGGCCCGTGGGGTTTCAAAATGCTCTAAAGAAAATTATTTTTGGGGTTAGTTTTCTTCCTCAGTTGTAAAGATTTTCAGGACCTTAATCCCTTACAAGTGCTTTTAGTGTTGCTTGTTGATATATATGACTGGACACCTTTTATTATATATCTCACAATTCACTAATGTTGCTAATGTTCATTGGCTTACATAAAAAATTTGGAACTCGCTAACATTAGAAACACACATAGTTCTAGATTTTCAAGTTAGATAGCATTGATTTTATGACTAGCATATTGTATTTGTCATGTGTTTGTTCCAATTATATGGATGAGTTTGCAATGCTCATTTTCCTGTGAGGGATTTTTCCACATCAGCATTTTTTCTATCACTTCATTGGTGTTTTGAGTATTTTTGTTTTATAAAAATTGTGTCAAGAGGTTTCTAATTATTTCATGTAAAATATAGGCCTTTACCAATTGAGTTTGAAAGGGATTTTCAAGCTACTTTGGCACCCTTTCTAAGCATGTTTTTAATTTTGAGAGAATTTGAAACCTTGCAGATGGTGTTCTTTTGGTCAGTAATCATTGTTGGATTTACACACAAAATATTATAGGCAAGAGTGCTCAAAAGAATAAGACAGATTATATTTCTTATTTATTTGGTGATGCATTGTCTAATTACATTCTAGGAGGAGAGGATTACGTTATGCAACTCCCCAATGCCTAATATTTAAATGACTATAGTCATAAATGATGATTACATCACTCTATTATAAGGCCTCTATCCAAGCCTTTATTACATGTCTAAAGTATGCCTAAGTCCTAATCATGACCATTATATCTAACACCCTCCTGTAATGGTCACATTACATAAATTTGCTCTCTCAAAACAAAGACAGCCTTTGGATGAGCAAGATGTCTGCAGCTTATTCAAGAATATCAAAGTTTCAACATCTTGGTGCTTCAAGGTATCAAAGTTTTGTGTTTTCTTCTTTGAGGAAGCACCATTTTACTTCATTGCCTCCTCTTCACCCTCCTTAAGTGTCTTTCTCTCTTCATGAAAATGAACAGATAAAGAATAATGAATCTGCTAACTACCAATTTTTTTTACCATCCACCAGTTGAAACAAAACCTCATCTTTGACACTTATAAATCATCTTCTTGCACTTCTTGTCAGCAATGAACATTTGATTATTACTAAAGGAAAACATTGAACTGTGGGCTATGCTTCATTATCCAACTAACATAAAATTATTTTTTCTATGAACTAGGGACATCGTCATAAATAGCATCCCCTTACCTCTCATCTGAACTTTCCCACTTCTCAACTCTACATTTTCTCCACCACTCGAATACAGAATTAGAGTTGGATTTGTCCTCAACAAAATCAATATACCAATCTTTTTGATTAGTAAAATGTTGTGAGAAACTTCAATTTGAGGATAACACTCCTACTCTCCACCACCTGGCCTAGGTTGAATTGATAGCTAATCATCCAGCTGTTGGAACGACCTTTTAGTTATTACACAACTGTTGATGAAGTCCAGTTGTTTGACAAACTCACATCTTATCCTTTTATTTAAAAATACATGCTTATTTTGTGACAAAAGTTTGGTGACAGTTGACATGCTTCTTTAGTGATTATGGGTGTGCCAATGGGATACTGGTTAGCGTCTCTTGATACAATTTCTCATGTTAGTATCTCTCCTAGCTTTACCTAACCAAGTGTTCCTACTTGGAATTTTTCAAGATTTCCAACCAAGGAATTTAAAGTATTCTCGTATGATATCTTTTTTCTCCCCAAGATATTTTACTCTTTAGGTCCATCATTTGGAGGCATTTGTATTACATCACTATGGATCATAATTCCAGTAGATAGTAGAAGTTTATGCACGCACTCCTCAGAGACCATTTACAGGTAATGCTAGGCTTTGTGGTAAGTAGCTCATTTTTTTTTATGAATTTGTACCCAACCTCCATAGTTTACCCTTAGCCTTAGTAACTTCTTCAATGCTTCCACATTATTCTGTAAGCTCCTAATAGTTGTCTCTTGTCCAATGGCCTTTCCTCATACTTTTCTTGATAAATACAACCCTTGTAGTTTCCTCCAGGTCTAAGATACTATTTCAATGCTTCCAGGTTATTCAACAAGATTCTAATTGTTTCCTCTTATCTAGAAGCCTTTGTTTTCCCATAACACATTGTTCAAGGAGTCATCTAATGCCTTAAAGGAATAACAATTTTTAAAATTTTACTAGCAATCTCTTTTGGGAGCTTTTTTCTCATAGTCCTCCTATTTGTAGCATTTAATATCCAATCTCAATTGTTTTTTAGGTAACCTTATTAGTGAGGGGGACTTATTAAACAATTTTTAATCCTTGGTGATGGGTCAGTGTTTGAACCTGGAATAATATCATGAAATCAACGTACATGAACTCAAGTGTCCTTACCTTTACATTAACCATCTGTTGGACTACCTTTCGAGTGTTACAGCAACTGCTAGCTTCTAGAGACTCATGAAGAGTTGAAATTTTGTCCAAAGGGCACAAAGCTGGATTCCCACACAGATAATGGGATTGTTAAACTAACTTGTGACACTAATAATTTGTCAGGAATATCTTCAACTTATAAACCTCCACAATCTGGTTTGCCTGTGGCTTTCAACAGTCCTCACAAACTGAATTCAAACTCAGCAATACCAACAGGATCATATGGCCACTCAATTAATTTACATCAGTAGCCAAATACGTCAGTTTTAGTGGGAAGTGTATCATCATCATATGCTACTTATGTGAGGTCTGATCTTGTGCATACATCTTTAGGTCAAAATTTCCCAACTATGGTAGAGTTTGGTGGAACATTGGATCTATCAAAACCTTTCACTCGGGCTGAAGAAACTAGCCTCATTTTAGTGGAGGCTCTGCAAATGAAATATTCTTGTTCAACATCATCTGCTACTGAGAGAATTTATGGTTCAACTCCTTTAGTTGTTTTAGTGGATGTCAGCAGAGACATATCTGGTTCACAATTCACTACTGTGACTGAACTATCAGCTACAATGAATTCTGATGCTGTAGTTAAGATTTTTCCAATGAACATGCCTACTTGAAACAATTGTTCCTCCTGAAAATATTATTTTAACTTCTGTTTCTGCCCCTAGCTTGGAACAAAATAACTCTTTTCATGAAAAGAAGAATAGTGAATGTGTGAAGTTAATAGGTCACGTAACAAATGAAAATACGAGAAATATAACTAAATCCGAGTAGAGAAATAAAAAACAGCATCTCCAACAACATGCACCATCAACTGCTACCCTGCATATGATCCCTAAGGCACATTTCGAATCTAAAGGGGAGGGTTTCTTAGAGATATTGCTTAGTGTACTTGGTCATTGTAATGGGAAGGTAGATAAATATTTGTCTGATCACATTTCGTCACCTACGTCAATGGCTACTTCAATTTTATCCCCACAGAAGACAAAAAACCCTAAGTTGTAGTGCACAGAAGTCTTCATCTACAGTAGCTAAAGTTGATGACATTAATGTCTCCTCAGGGCTTACTGCTGAGCTGGTAAGAAAGGCTTTAGGAAATATTGTACCATTTCCATGTCTAGAGCATGGTTCTATAGTCTGTCCATCCATTTTAATTAGTGATTCGTTAAAGACATGCAAAATATTCACAGAAAAACAGACATTAGTACAGAAAGCAAATCACACGGAAATTCCATCCTTGCAGAAAACTGGCACTTCAAAACCTATGAGTGAGATCTCAGGTAAGGATACATGCATGGGGATGTCTATTTCAGTTGTAGATTCAAGGACTGCAACTGAATTTTCTAGTCAGGGCGAGTCTTTATACTTGAAATCAGTGGGCCCTCTATTTAATGGGGAGGGCACCCTGGAAGTATCCCTCAATGAATATGGAATTAATGATTTGGAGGCTAAGAAATATTTTTCCAGTCACATGTCACCTATGTCAATGATAAGTTCAAGTTTAGCTCTGTAATAAACCATAACCTACGGTGCTGAGAAGGCGGCATATGTATTGGACAAAGTTGAATATACAAATACTTACTTGGGGTTACTATTGAGTTGGCCAGGAAGCCTTTAGGAAAGATTTCACAATTGTCTTATGGGGATCAGGATTTTGATGAGTATCAATCCAGTTTCAGTAGTGATTCCTTACAGGATAATAAAATATCTCCAGCAAAGCTTACGTCACAAAAGAGAGAAGATAATGAAATTTCTCCATCTTTACTAGCAACTGGAGCTTCAAAACCTGTGGGTGATATCTCATGTATGGATACATGCATTGAGACTTCAATATATATGGGTGATTCTAGTAATATGACAAAAAATGCCAGTGCAGGTGGGCCTTCTTATTCAGATACAGTGGGTCCTATGTCTGAAGGTATAATAGAATCTGTAGGACCAATGGAAGAATTTGCACTTAATAGTGTTAAAGTATAAAGTGAGGTAGTGGATGTGAAATCGGGTGATATGTTTGAGGTTTTAGAAACATCAATGGCTTTCCCATCCATTTATCCTAGTGTTGAACCAAGATGTATTAGAGATATGACATTGCAAAACATTAAATCAACAAAAACTAATGAATTAGTGATCCTCAATAAAGATTCTATTGGACATACACATAAAGGCAGTGAAGATGATAGAAGTAACATCCAAGGGTATGGCCTCAAATGTGGATGATAGAAGTAACTTCCAAGTAACAAGGAATCTCTCCATGTTAGTTTACCTCCAAATGATATTCATGTGCTTTTAGCTTCATAATGCAAAAACCAACAAAGGAAAAGGTACAAAAGCAATCCCCCATGATATGGAACACCTCCAATAAAGTATAAACAAGGGCTTCTTTTATGAAATGATACTCCTTTAGATGAAACGTCTCTTTAAGAGAAATATCAAAAAAAACCACTTATACTATGAAACAAGAACTTTATACTAAGAACGAGAACTGTAGCCATAAAAACAATGATTTTTGCATGAAATCCACCAAAAACACCCTCCAAATAGAAAAGTGTTGATACCAGTATACACATTTTTTTTTAGGGTTAAAAATAGAGCCATGTCCTAAACATACCATATTGTTGTTTACAAAAACTTTAAAATCAACCCCTAAATTGGAAAAATATTTTTTTTGTCAAGAGATAAATTATGACTTTTTTAAAACTTGCATATTAAACAAAAACAAAAAGTCCATCAATAATTTCACCAATCTAACCATATAAATCAAAGAAATTATGATGCGATTCATAATGAAATCATTTATTAGACTATACAAGAACAAATAATTCATGTATATATTAAAAAATTCACTTAGAGTTTCAATTACATACATCATACTAATAAAAAACATCTAAAATGTTCAATGTGAAATTATTCAAATTCATCCATCGATTCTGATACTCCATCTGAATCTATATTTTTTTTGCAAAGGAAGGATTGGATCTAATAAAAAATAAAATAAAATAAATAAACCTCTAATCCCATAAACCCCCGAGAAAATTACATTAATCTCATAATTAATCTCAATCCATTTACAACAAAATCACTTCTAATTCACAACATCAAAACATAGAGTGTGTCTTGTTTACAATTTTACTATGTATGGATGTTTATGGATTTTTAAACGCATATAAGTTTCACAAACTTAAATATTATTACAATATTAAATGTTGTTAAACTTTAATACACTCCACACATTCCTTGGATTCCTCCTAATCATGATCTTTTGCAACAATATCCCATTCTTCATAAGAAGAAGTCAGGTGAGACATATAATCACACTAAACAAATTGTATTTGGTACAATTATAATTCTCTCTCTCTCTACTTCAATTTTTTATCAAAAAAAACATCCCATTTAAGTCTTAGGACATGAATTCGCCCCAAAGACATGATCAAAATCCGATGGGCTTATAATCTAGAGCTGTCAAAATAGTTCGAGCAAACCTTGTTGGCACACCAACAACTCCCCTTAATTTTTGTAAAATCAAAAGGAGCCCCCAAATAAATTTTGTAAATATATAATTTTTATTTTCTTTATCTTATTTATCTTGTTTTGGTAGGTGGGTTCTTGGATTTCTTTCTTCGATTCTTTGTCTTTTTCCGTGTTTGTTCTTTGTCTTGGCTTTCAATTGTATAAGGATTTGGTGATTTGGATATCTTTGTAGTTGGCATCTTTTGGCACTTTAGTTGATAAACAACACCTTCTTAGTTGTACTTAAGTTTATTAAGCTAATCATATTTTTGGATTTGACTTGGTTGGTTTTATATGATGCTTAGACAATTGTAAGAAATCTTAGTTTGTTGGTGTATTTACAAATTAACAATTGGTAACTGAAACACTCAATATTTTCATGAATAATTTAAAAATGAAGATAAGCTAATCTTTATAAATAAATAAAATACTTTATTATAAAGATGAAGACACCCTTTTGGAATTTTTAGGTACAATATTTATATTTAATTAAAAGGACTTTCAATTTTATAATACTTTAATATTATATTAAAGTATTATGTTATAAACTTTCATTACTCATTAATTATCCTTTTTACCTCCTTATTAGTCCCTTCCCCAGGCATAGCAGGGACTCTTGTAATCGCCTTGCCGTCAATTTTATTAGTTTGCACGCAAAACAAAAACAAAAATACAACATTTTTCCTAAGTTTGTATCGAATCAATTCACTGTCGCTTTCTCCACCAATCAACATCATTCACTGCTTTCTTAACGCCATTTTTTCTACCAATCAAGAAATTTGGCTTCCCTCTCCACCAATCAGCCACTTAGACTTCTTATTTGGCCTTTTTTCAAGGCAGGCGAGTTTTCACAAGCAACATGTCCTAAGTTTGTCCTAAGTTTTTGGTTGTTTTGTTACAATTAAACTACTGCTATGAGATTTTTAGACATTAGTTCCAAACATTTAATGTTTGCTTCATCAAATTGAGTTCATGCTCCCACTACCTCGTTCTTGTTAGTCCCTATTTAATGTTTTCTTCATGAAACTTAGTTCATGCTCCCACTACGTCGTTCTTGCTGCTGGTGAAAGATCTGTGTACTAAACTATGCTGCTGCTGTCAATATGCATGTTGGACATCTGGTGTCAGTTTGTATATGTGTTGTCGAGCCATCAGAAATCTTGTGAATTCAACCACCTTGGTTATTGCCACACCTTCGCTGTTTTAAGTGGTGGTGGAGACGAACAAACCTAGCAATAGGAAGCCGAATAGCACCAACAAAAAAAGGTGGTAGATGGTGATATAGCTTGGTTTTTCAAATGGCTTGAGCGACATCAGATAAGGCTTAGCAATATGGCTCTGTAATTTCAGTATTGTTTATTTTGTGGCTCTTGAATTTTCAAGACTTATACCAAGAACTTCTTTTTGTTATGTTACATAGCATCTATCTATTATCTATATATCTATTTATATGTGGCTTGGGAGGTCATAATAATTCTTAGCTCATATTCAGGCAGTTACAGAATAATTTCACAAGCCTGGTCATGGAGCCTAAGAGATTGTGCGGGTAGCCCCATTGAGCCTAAGAGCCTAAGAGCGTGTAACCTAAAGCGTGGGATTTACCATTAAAAAATAGCAGGGACATATGAAGAGCCTAAGAGCGTGTAGCATAAAGCGTGGGCTTTACCATTGAAAAATAGTAGTGACGGATGAACCCATGGACGGACGGATTGATGGAAACACTAATGGAACTGATTGGTAAATGTGTGCACTCACATCTTCTGCATGCTCATTATCTAATTTTTTGGTCATGAAAGATTCAGAAACAAATAATTGCATAGAACCTTTCTCCCCTACAGAATAATTTCACTGACCTATATCAAACGCCTTTATTTTATTGTATTAGTTCAATTCATCTACTCTGACACTAATGCTTCTATAAATTAGTTAGAACAATCATAGGGTTTGATTTCACTTCACTTTATAGGATTTGTTCAGTTCTAATGATAAACAATGTGGCCATGCATCTTCTCTAATTGATAATAAGCCAACAGAGAACCTAGATGGTAGATGGTAAGCCAACAGAGAACCTAGAGGGTGGATAGTGCTCATTGTCTAACTTACCAGGATTGATGAGAATCCTCTCACATGCGGATCTCCCAAGAAGAATGCATGCCCAAAAGTTACATACATGGCTATCGGAATGGACAAATTTGGTGGCCAAGTTCCCATGAAAAAATCTACAACACCTGCAAAAATATACAACACGTGCAAGTGCAAAAAAAAGAGGCCAGTTTGTATTTTTATGTCATATGGTTTACAAATCTACAACACATGCAAGTACATAAAAAAAACGGTCTGTGTGCTTTTTTATGTGTCATATGGTTTACAGTTGCAAGCTTCCATTTCTGGAACTATTGCTATACAAACTAACTAATTGCGGTGTTAATTTGCACACAACAATGTCAATGGCTTAACATAAATGCAATGGCCTTAGCACCAGAATTCATGGGAATTAAAGGCATGCAGCCTTGTATCTCTGTAATTATTTATTTCATCAGTTGTTTGTCCAGGCATTCTTCCTGCTATTGATTGAAGGTTACCTTTCTCCTGGGCACTTAGCCGGTTCAGCCTCCGACATGGCCATGATGATCTCTCATCCTCCCCTCCATAACGGCTACCACTTCTTAGTTGGGCATGAATTACAGAGAATACCGAAATAACAAGAAATGAAAAGTAGAGCACGAGAATTGCCCGACCCCAATATCATCCTTCTCTCCATTTCGGAACCAACGGTTTTGCTTGATGGTCTGTCGCTTGCTATTATAGAATCTACTCCCTGGGTTGCGTAATTATCATTCCAAATTGATGTAAATATATGATGCAGAGGGAGATATTATTAAGGCTATGGCTCCATGAGAGAGACACATGGGAGGTCACGCGTGATGTGTCTATCCTCCGGTGTGTCGTCAAAACTAATTCAAACTTCATGTGAACAAAAACTTTAATTTTTAAGATTTCATAATCATCCAAAAATAGCTTTGTTACGTTATTACAGATAATTTGTTTGAATGTACAAAGTTAGAATCTTATCTATCACTTCAAATTACCTATACTAAAAGGGCTTTCTCAGAATAATATTAAATGCTTACTCAGAATAATATTAAATGACAAATTTTAATAATAATTAAAGTGCTCCATCTTAAAGATTGTTATTAAAAAGGTTGATTTATTTTTGGATGGTGACAACGTGAGCCTAGATCCTTCTTTTTTGAAAATTCAACTCTTTTATATTCGTTGTTTCTTACAATGCGCGATTCTATATTCATTGTCTTATATCTTTTTAATAGTGTCCTTCATGTGGGAAAATTCAGCTCTTTTATATTTATATTCATTGTTTATTATAGTGCCCGATTTTATATTCATTGTCTTTTAAAGTGCTTGATTTTTTATTTTTGATGTATGGATATCTATTACATTTTGTTCGCAAGATTGGAGCTTGTTGGATTATGATAACAATGGATTTTGGTGTGATATGAGTCTCCGTGCAATTAAAGTGTAGCCCAATTCATATTTTGATCCATTATAGTTTAGGTCCAACCCCATCGATATCTCATCCATCATAAAAGCTTTGGAACCTCCCACCACCATCTCCCCCGTTGTCATTCGTTTTTTCTGACCTCCAGAAATCCCTCATCGCATATTATCTCCAACCATCGTATCTGAGCATATGTCTAACCCCAATATATGGACCAACAAGTATATATTTTTACATTATTCATACAGTTTCCATAATTCACATCAAACATGTTTTTAGTTACGACGAGAAAGTCGAAAAAAAATTGCCTTCCATTTTTAGATCTGAACATAAAATTTGAATTGATTTGCAGATAAATTGGAAGAAATCTTACCTTAAAAACCCAGTCCATCATAACACTGGTTTCCTATTACATATATATATTAAGCAGTTCACAGTATTTATTTCACCTCCACCGTTTTCCATTAAAAAAAGTAATAACTAAACTCAAAACTACATCAGTTTCGAAGTCATTACCTTCATGAAAACATCAATGTCGGTATCTGGTTGCAACCCTAATTGTTTTTCTCTTTTGCAAAGCTCAGTCAACACATCTGCAGCCAAGACTGGTTATTTCAACATAGATCCATTCTAATCACGAGAGATCAAGAGGTTGGATTATTAATAATTCTCATATATATATGTAAAGGTTTTAGATAGATATAAAGATGATCTATAAAAACCTAGATCTGTAAGAATGTAGTGAACTGAACTCTCATTAACTCTTCGAAAAATACCATATCTTGAACCAACGGCTTAGCAGTGAGCCGAAAATTTGAAAGTTTCTCTAAAAGTCATTTCTTCCAAATGGGTATCATGTTGAGTGATGTAAGTAGAAGCCTTTTCTGGCACGAATTCGTTGAGGGCATGCCCATTATATGTCACTTCTGCTTCAACTTGAACGAAAACCTCATACATAATCAAGTTCCATCTATATTAGCACCATGAAATATTTGAGACTTGAAGGCAGCTGGCATACTTACTTTGAGAGTGTTTGAAAGCTTTTCGGCAAGTGCCAGGAGCAAAGTAGTATTTCCTGAGGCAAGGGGACCAAGAAGCAGAGTTAATCTTCATAAATTGTAATTTTACAAACCACAAATCAGCCCAGATCTTCCCATACCTTCGATCGTCTACTAATTTCATGTTAAAATCTTTCAAATGTTTGTTTACCTTCATGGTTTAATGATACCATTGAGATTTTGAAGAATGGTTAAATTTTTCTTCTTTGTTTTCCATAACCGAAGCATTCCCAAAGCATCCTACGATCAACAATACAAAACTTTCTGTCAAAAAAACATAAGTCGCATTTACCTTCTTTGTCTTTCCACTGATATGACCCTATTATTCCACATCTTAGTAAAAAATAGTTTGTGGCATTTGGTGAGCTTAAAGCCCATTCGGTGGTTAATTATGAAAAAGGAAACTATAAGCCATCATCGCAAGGGCATCTAATGATTGACTATAAGCCATCATCACCAAGGTGCCTAATGATCGACTATTAGCCATCATCGCCAGGGCACCTAATGATCGACTATTTGCTAGGGTGCTACAACCCAACCTTCTGACACAAAATCCCATTTCATTTTGCTTAACTAAAATATTACATTATACTCAACTCCTTAAGGCAGGGACTTGCTGCCTTTAGCAGCTCTCCTTGTTCATAAAGGTATCTTCCATATAGAATTTCAAACGTGTTATTCATAAAAGGTGTCGTCCATATAGAATTTCATAGGTGTGAAATTTGTGTTTATTAAAAGATCCCTCATATTTAATAAAGTTTCCACATCACCGAATTGACTCCTTTCTATTTGAATTATGCATCGATTGATATGCTATACCCACTCTTTCATCAAAGTTTGATTTTCATTATACATATTTCAAATTTTAAGGAAATCAAAGTTTACTTTTTTTTTACACATCGGCATGCTTTAAATGATCATTCTATTATGAGTTTAGTTCTATTTTTGGAAGTCTAGTTTGAATTTTTTTTATGAAATGTTGCGACATATTACATTTTAAGAACGAAGATTACCTTAAGAATGAACATTACCTTCAGATTATTCGTATCAGTGTCAAATATTAAGACATTAAACCAGTTTATAAAGGACGAAGACGAAACACCACTGTGCATATTTGAAACTATACCGATCAGAATCATTCAAGAGAATGCTGCAAAAGAATATCCATCCATGCGTTTTAAAGCACTAAGATCACACCAAGTTTGAAGAATTACTACTCCAAGATCTGTTAGCTCAATTCGCATAAAAGGGAGATGAGTATTTCTAATATGCTAAATTAAGTAAAGAATCTTAAACTGCCTTAGTATATTTTCATCAGGTTTTCGAGATGGTTTTCAATTAGATTTAAATTTTGTTGAGGTATTTAAACAGATCACGAATAATTTGCCAGAAGTAGGAATTATACAATTGCCAAGTTAGTTCTTTGTTAATAACCTAATCAATGCAATTGATGGAGATGATCTAAAATAGATACCGTCAGCACATCAATTTGTTTAGGATTCATGATTTGCACGTGTTTCTCTCAACTACATCTATCACAAATAAAATGATATATTTTGATTGTAAACAACCAGATTACATCAGATTCTAGAGAAGGAGTGCCAAGTTGGAAAGAAGAACTCAGTTCGTGTTAAGGGTAATCCCACCACCTTGTCTTCGGATCATCTATTCATGGTTGTTATTTGAAGCGACTTTATGGAAAGAAGAACTCAGTTCGTGTTAAGGGTAATCCCATCACCTTGTCTTCAGATCCTCCATTCGTGGTTGTTATTTAAAGCCACATTATCAGCTCAGGGAGCGGAGCTCTGCTCCTTGGGTGACAAAGGGTCGCCCTTCACGAGCGGCCCTTTGTCACCTACAGAGGGGAGCTCTTCTCCCTAGATCCGCTCCTTCTTCCCATTTTTTATTTCTAATATAGCTGATTGAGCAGAAATTTGAATGCCACCTTAATACCATATGTTAAAATTTCTTAGTATACCTTTCCGAATTCCCCCCTTCCAATCTCTTTGCTGAATCCGTCGGTGGCAGTCTCAATGGCCTCAAAACTGAATATTGTTGGAAGACCAATGAGATTCATGAGATAATCTCCATTCAATTCATCGATACCATGAACCCTTCACTACAAAGCCAGAACATGTGATGGCATGCTCCTATGCTAACTTTCCATACTATCTAGTGATGAGTTTTCCTACAAAGCCAGAACATGTGATGGCATGCTCCTATGCTAAATTTCCATACTATCTAGTGATGAGTTTTCCACGCAGTCTAGTTAACATATTTTTCTTTGATATTTGCAACCTTGGGGAGCTAAGCTCCGCTCCTTGGGTGACAAAGGTCCGCCCTTCACAAGTGGTGCGATTCTCAGAATCGTGCTACTCGTGAAGGGTGGCCCTTTGTCACCCAGGGAGTGGAGCTCCACTCCCTTCCCCGTGTCTATCATAACCAATCTCATCGTCACAGTTTACCCTCTCGATATCTTTGCAGCATGAAGCCCAAATCTAGTCTCTCCACAATAGATGTCGTACTAGCCAGCCATCATAATGTTTTCTAATTCTTATATCGTTTGGTGAACCGATTCAACCTGATAGTCATAAAGGAAAAATTATATCACAAAATAGATTTCTAAAATGGCAGAAACTGTTGTAAAAATAAACATCTTGTATGTTACATACTGTTGGTAAGCGGCCCTTAACTGAACATGGTAAAAGGTTTAAGACTTTTTATATATCGCATCCGGTTTTCCACACTCCTCCCCATATCACCTGTAATAGAAATACAAAGAAAAGAAAAATCAGACTTCAAAGTTCAGTGGAGAATAAAATTCATCATTTTCTAAGACGTATGGATCAAGAGGCAGTCTAGCTGAATCATTTCGAATAGATAAAATCTTTTTGAAAATGGGTCAAGTCATACCCCACCCAAATGGAGAGCAGGAGTATGTCAAAAAAAGAAATTGGTTAATCCATTGCTTTTCTATACAAATAATGAGGAGCTAAATGAGTAAATCCAAAAGGTATTGTTTATCATTTTCTCTTAGATTTGATTGGTATCGGGTAGATGTTAGATAGGTTAGACGTTAGATTTGGTAGAGCTTAGTTTTAAGGTTAGTTTAATTGGTAAGAAGTATTTATATTCTTTTTGTTTGGGGAGTTTTTGGAGCCTTGAATTCTTTGCATCTTCTAGAATAAGGGAGAGTTTATTATCTATGAAATAAAATAGGAAGGTTATTTTTGAAAAAAATAGTACATAGTTGATAAAAGAGTTACCAGATTTCCATACATGCTCTTTAGAATGAAGTTGTCAAATATCCAGAGTCTTCAAACCATGTCTTCCTTTTCAAAGCTTACAACCCGGTGGAAAAGATATTTGTGTGAAATAGAGAACGATCAAACTAGGTCTTCATTTTGAAAGCCTATCATGAATCCTTCACATCGCCCATCACCGCCTATCTATTGAAAGACCATGTATCGTTGGAAGGCCTGAACTGAGAGCATATTGTGTAAGGCCTGGAGATCTTCTAACATATATTTTAAAAATATTTATATAAATAGTATGAGGTTTTTGATGTAGAAAGAAACCTCAATTTGATTTTTGGAGCAACAACCTTTTCCTTTATACCTGAAGTATGTGATAGAAATTGGAAAATGATTACAACTTTAGATATAATTAATTGCAGGATTAAGTGATGATTCCATATTCCTAGAACTATGTAACATTATTAAAAATGTAATTGTAATTTATTACATTTATAATTTGTCTTTGGTAAACAAACAAGGAAGGACAACAACACAAAAGGAAGGAAGGATAGATATAAACAAAACACTCCAACTATTACGATAGTGACAACAACAACATGGGACAATTTCACATCCGATGCCCCACTTAGAAAAAAGCTACAAACTAATAAGAAGAGTTTGGCTAGAACATTATCTAAGTGTGAATTAATTCTTCTATGGCCTCTTAGTCAAATGAAAAATGTATATGGTTTTCATTATAACTTGCTTGTAAATGTATGTTGTTTTGTTAAATTTCTAAAAAACACACTTGAAAATAGAATTAAAAATTATTTTACAACAAAGATGATACAAAGGCCCAAAAAAATGCCTCAAAATGAAAATATGTGATATTGGTATCAACCCTTTTTGAAATGGAGGTAATAATAGCTACTAAAATTAGGAGAGAGAAAAATGAGAACTGTGTCAAGTTCACGTTTCATAGTATAAGTGGTTACAAATTGCTTTCCTAAATTAGCTTACATTTTGAACATTTAGGGAAGAAACTCCAAGAGGGTACGAGTCGAGTACGAACCTCTTAAGAATATAAATATTCTCTTTTATATTTTTTCTCGTCTTTTAAACTTGAAGTGTTTTTTATTATATTTGCACTAAAATGATAATTGTTTTTACTGTTACTCTTCTCAAAATGGAACACCACCATTGACCAAAATGAAGTTGATAAGAAACCTGAACTCAAGCATCCCCGCAACACTTATACCTTTCCTACGTTTCTGAGTATCTGAGTGAACACTCTTGCTGCTATCTTTATTCTTTCCTTTTCCTTTGAAATGTGCTTTTAAGGCCACTTTAGATTTCCATTCACACTGCTTCTACCGAACTGCCTCTTCCACCTATTACTCAACACTCAAATGTTGGATCAACGTCTCCAGAATTTATATTTAAGGTTTCAACAAATTCTTCATATGAAGGTTATAGGCTTTTCAATTTGATTATTAAGCCATATCTTATTTTTTATTTTTTCTATCAATTTCTTTCAAGTTTTCTAAATTCTTGGATTTTGAAGAAGTGATCTTGAAGAGATTCTTTTTACTCAATCTTGATTGAACAATAAATTCTTTATGAAAAAATATTTACATATATATGATGTTTCACACATGTTTAAAATTTAATGCCCACAAATTTTGAAAGCATCATCACTGTCTTGCACTTAAGTGAACATATCATTGGTCAATGAGAGTTTGACTGACATCACAACCTCCTGGTTTATTACATCATGATTAGCATGGTTATCCTGATTTGCTGTATTTCAAAAATCCTTTCCCAATATTGTTTTGTCTCAACACTGTATTAAAAAATTCACAAGCATCCTCTATTTCCACATAGTAAAATTTTTACCATGAATCCTCTGATTGCCTTCCAACATAATATGTATAGATGAGTTGTTCTTAAGAGTATAAAGTTAATGTTGCAAATTTGTTTTGGTGGAATATATTTTCAAGGGTCCAGAAACAAACTTATCATAAATATTGGGGAGATTATTGGCAAGCATAAATTTGGATGTGAGAAACTCGGAAAACATCGAAAACGTTGGCAACCTGAAAAACTCAGCAAACTGGAAATATTGGGAGAAATTGGAGATATTTAAAACACTGTTAAAACAAACCAAATAGATCTGATTTACTACTTATTGCTAAGACTTGGTGATTGACAACCTTACTACTGTCACAATTTAAATAACAACAGCACACTCTAAGTTTGACTATTATGAAATTCCTCAGAGCAAAAACAACTTCTGTCACACACACAATCACTTGCTAATCAAGTTTCAGTAAATGCTTCTGTTCTAAAAATCATTATGTTCCTAGAGTATCGTCTCTAAATAAAAACACTAACTTCAAAATAGCAGGTACGTGTCACAAATCAACATAAAATTTCTAGAGGGCGTTCATGTTTCCTAGCTTATTATCATTTGTCCCAAAAACACCATTTAATTCTGGAGGGTGTGTCATGTTTCCTAGCTTATTATCATTGATCATTGGTTGGCTTTCCCTAATCTCTACCAGGACACGTGTACCTTGCATGTTTGACACTTTATCATCATGTTTGATATGTGAACATGTGACACGCAGTGCTAGGAGGACATGTCATGTTTCCTATCTTATTATCATTTGTCATTGGTTAGCTTGCCTCAATATCTACCTGACATCCCTACCAGAAAAATATACAAAGTAAAAATAACAGACTGATAATACAATTATGAATGATAGAGTATAGTATAAGCCATTTAAGAAGAGGAAAATGATTTATGAAAAAATGATATCCAAAATTGTATAGCTAGGGTTCGTTTGAGATATTAAACTTGTTGTACAATACCCCCTAGCAGATTCAATGCCATCTGGTTTTCCTTCCTTTCACGATGCCATCTTTCTCTCATAACCTTGTACCTTTTAAAAAATTTGATGTTGAACCTGTACTATTTCTTGTCTTTCTTTCTTTTATGTCTGTCTACGGTGACAACGTAGAAATAATCTCGAGAGTCCAGGCTATGATGAGATCTGGTTTCTCAAAATCCCCTTAGTACTGTAACGAGACCTGCCTACCCTGCCAAAGTCATTCTTAGATCAAATTAATTTTATCTCCTTTTTTATGGTCTCTATATGTGATTACATCTCTATGATGCAATTTACATGATCTTCCAAGAGATCATGGCACTTGTAGTAACTAGAATTGTGGTTAAATTTTATTGCATGTATGCAGCTAGTGTATGAATCTCATGGTACATATTAAAATCTATGAAAGCATGGGTAAATCTTGACCATGTTCTTCATTTTCTGGAATTTCTACTATTGATGGTAGACTTTGAACTTTTCAAAATATGCTTACTGTAATATCGATATAGGAAAGTAGATATTCAGAGCTACTGCGACCTGATATGTGGATAAATCGAGGAGTTTTAGTTGGGCCAACAACTGTGTTGTTGTGTTGTAGCCGCATGATAAAATTAAGCTCATCGAGGATCAACCACCACCTTGCTCTTGACCATGAAACTACTATGTGAAGGATTGATGACCTGCTGCAAATTGGAGAGTGGAAATATTGCCCAACCATTGCGTGGAAATTCAAAGCTATTGTCAATACGAAGGAGGTTTTCTAAACTGATTAGATGGAGTACTCTCAGTGGTGGTAAGCCTATGCTAAACTGTAGTCTTCCCTCTTCGATTTGTATTAGTAATGTCTAGTTAGCATCATTTACTCGTTCCGAAGTGTGAAAAATTGATTGGAAAGAATTTCAGTTTATGGAGTCATAAGATACTGACCAAAATTGAATTTAGAGATCTTGAACAAACCATCTTAGGTAAAGAATACAGACGAACAAATTATCCCGAAACTATGATAAAAGACATCAAGAGGCACTTATTCTTCTCAAACTGTCAGTGGCAGACACATTAGTTCCAGAAGTAAGAAATTCCATTATAGCACCTGTATTGTTGACAAATCTCCAAAATAAGTATCAAGCATAAGAAGTTGGGTGGTCATTGTATTTTAAAAATCTTTTGTTTTAACTTTTCCACCAAGTTGCAGGAAGGAGGATCAGTCTCTAAATATTTATTGCACTTGAAGGATCTTAATGATCAATTTTTTTCTATTAAGAAGCCGGTGGATGATGAGGATATGGTTGCTTTATTGATGTGAAGTTTTCATCCATCCTTTGATTCATTTGTTGAGTCCTTACATCTACTTGGGGAGAACCAACAACTTACATTTGAGAAGTTATTAACACTTTTTTGTACAGAAGGAAATAATGCTATATCAGATAGAAGCATCAACTCCATCCACTATAATGAGTGCATTTAGTGCATAGTTTTTCTAGCAATGTATCAAAGAGAACAAATTCAGATGTTATTACTGCAATAAGCATGGACACTTCAAGAGATATTGCCAAAAAAAATGACTTGGCATGTGGTCAAATGAAATAAAGGCATGCAAATGTTGTCGAAAGAGGTGAAGAAGAAGCAATGGGTGATTTTGCATTTGTGGCATTACATAATCAATCAACTAAGTCTATAGCCTAGTATTCGACTCAGATGCATCTCACCACTACAAGTGTCACAGAAACTGGTATGTAAATTTCATTGAAGATAAGAGTAATAGTGAATCTATTGATTTGGGTGATGGATGGACTCACTATGTTAGAGGATGTGAGGTTGTTCATGTCATATTGAACAATACTTTAAGTTATACTTTCAAAAATGTTCAATATGTTCCTAACATGATAAAAATCTCGTCTATCAGTGAGATAACTAGGAACCCTAATCTTTTTGTAAATTTTCAAGGAAGCAAATATATGGTCACTACTCTTGTGATAACAAGGTGACTGTAGTTTGTATTGGTGAAAAAGGGTTGTATATATTGGTTGATCTAAAAACAACAAAGGAACATGCACCATCTTTGGTAGAGAATATAAATGTACTCTGCCATGAAAGGTATGGACACCTAAGTTATCAATATTTATATGTACTTAATAAGACTAATATGGTGGATGGTCTTCCATCAATTTAGGATTGTTATAGGTATGTGCAAGAATGTTAGAGATATGTGGAGGATGTCAGTTATGAAAACAACATTGACTTTCATTTGATACTGACAATAAAACATGACAAGCCAAAGGCGTTTTGGACCTAGTACATGTTGATTTGCATGGTCCAATGAAAACACCTACAATATCTGGAGCTAAGTATTTCCTACTACTAGTTGATGAATATTCAAGGAAAATGAGGGTTTGTTTTATGAATAACAAATCAAATTTTTGTTCAAATTTTGTAACATGAAAATATTTGGTAGAGAAACAAACAAGTAAAGAACTCAAAGCTTTAGGATCTGATAATGGAGGTGAGTTTGTTTCAACTTAGTTCAAAGAATTTTGCAAAAGGGAAGGTATACATAGGTGGTATACCACTTCATACACTCCATAGAAAAATGGATTCATGGGAAGGAGGAATAGGATAGTTGTGGAGATGGAAAAGTGCATGGTGCATAGCCAGAATGTACCATAGCCATACTGGGAAAAAGCAGTGAATGTTGTGGTTTACATCCGTAACAAAACTCCTTGTAAAGCTTTCTAGGATATCACTCATGAGGATTCATGGTTAGGAAAAAAACCTTTTGTAATATATTTTTGTATTTTCAGTTGTATTTCTTTTGCAAATATTCCCAAGGAAAAACGTTCCTAATGAAGAATTGGATGTCTCTACGAACAAAATTATGATTAATAGAGATGTTGTAGATGAGAAAATATCATTCTTCTGTGATAATGGTAAATATATGTATAGTACTAAGTAGTGTATATGAAATTGTTGTTCATTCAAGAACAAGTTCTGGTGTTGAAATCAAATAGGACTTAGAGCCGGAAACATCAGAGGAGTCAAGTTCCAAGGAGGGGTTTGGTGAAGAATAAGGGGATTCCCAATCTTCACAACAGAGAGGGATTCTTGATCTTCACAGCAAGATCAGGAGGGCCAACAAAGGAAATGGAAGTGGTATTATACCATGATGGAAGGATATTGAGAAGTTGAGTTTCCAAAGGCACTAGAAGGATAGACTACATGATTGAGGCAACAAATTGTGCAAGGCAGTGAGCAGGTAAATTTTTCTCTAACTTCTGTTGTTTTTGTGCCATGTATTTGAACGTTGCACATTTGAATAATCCAAAGGAAAAATTGAATTGGAGGCTTCCATGAAAGTGAAATATGATGCATAGATGAAAAACAACACTTGGGTGTTGTCCACATTGCCTCTAGGGAAGAAAGCAATTGGTTGTAAATGGATTTTTAAATTCAAATATAAATAAGATGGTTCTTTGAAAAAATACAAATCGTGTCTTGTCACCAAAGGATATGCAAAATATGAAGGGGTGGACTGTGAAGAAACCTTTTCTCCCACAAGGAAAATGGTAACTTTTCGACTAATTATCTCCATTTATGCTCATCCTGGATGGAAGATATATAGATGGATGTTAAAAGTTCCTTGATGTAACTGCAAGCGTTTCATTTTTTTAGAAAGAAACATTTGGTTTGTTGGTTGGTAAAGTCCTTGTATGGATGATAAATTCCTTGTATGGACTCAAGCAGGCTCCTTAAGCCTAGTATTTCAAACTTAATCAATACCTTAGAGATTCTAGAGTTAGAGAAACCTAATATGAACCCACTTGCTACGTCAAAAACAGTGACAACGATATAGTGATCTTATTTTGTCTATGTTTATGGTATTCCCATCACCAAAAGCAGTGCCAACTAGATTCAATAGGTGAAATTTGATATTTGATCTATTTTTGAAATTACTGATTAAAGCCTGCTTCATTATTGTTTAGGTGTAGAATTTTTGCAATCTAAGCACACTATCTTTTCATCACAAGTCAAGTATGCCAAAGCACTCTTCAAAAAATTTACAATGATTGAATGCAATCCTACATCTACACCTATGTAAGTTGGCATAAAACTCTCAGCTTACACAGACTCACCACTAATCAACAAGTCATTGTATTGTCAATTGGTTGGTAGTTTGATTTATCTTACTACCACACAATTAGATCTATGTTTTGCATTGCTTTGTCTCTTTCTCAATTAAAGTCTAATCCTGAAGAGTTACATTGGCAAGTTGCAAAATGAGTTCGTTGATATTCAAAGGGGCCCTTGACTTTGGCATTCTATATCAGAGATCTATTGACTCCATGCTAGTAGAGCATATTTATTTCAATTGGGCTGGATCAGTTGATACAAGGAAGTAAAAACCAAGTTATGTGTTCACTCTTGGTTTAGGAAGGTAATTTCATGGTGAAGTAAGATACAACCTACATTTTCCTTATCCTCCATTGACATAAAATAGAAGGCATACTTCAATACATGTTGTGAGGTAATGTGGTTACGAAGAATATTGGTCGATCTTCAACTTGACAAGTAGTGCTAACCTCACTTTTCTATGACAATCAGAGTGCTCTCAAAATGGTGAAAAATTTAGTCTATCATGCCATCACTAAGCATATTGAAGTTCATCACAACTAGATCAGATAATTGGTTGATAATCAAGACATTTGCCTTTGTTATTGTCCTACATCAGAGCAAACTATTGACATAATGAAAAAACCACTTAGTAATGATTAGCTCACTCATCATGCCATGTTGTTGAAAAGAAAGATAAATCTAGCTAGATTTTCATAATGGTGTAATGAGTTAACACAAATAAGCTTTCGCTCATAGTGCCATGTTAGAAGGAAAGCTAACTCCAACTAGATTTCCATCATGGTGTAATGTATTTGATGACAATGTGGCAGTGCTAGATGGAAAGCTACCTTATGAAAGCCAACACACATTAGCTTTTACTCACTGTGCAATGTTTTAAGAACAAAAGCTAACTCCAGCTAGATTTCCATCATCGTGCATTGCGATTGATGACAATGTGGCTATGCTAGATGGAAAACTACAATATGAAAGATTACACACATTAGATTTCACTCACCGTGCAACGATTTCAGGATGAAAGCTAACTTTAGCTAGATTTCCAACACAACGCAATGTGATTGATGACAATGTGGTTGTGTTAAATGGAAAAATACCTTATGAAAGCTAACACACATTAGCTTCCATTCATCGTGCCATGTTGTTAAAATGAAAGCTAACTCTAGCTAGATTTCCATCATGGTGTAATGAGCTAAAACACATAAGCTTTCCCTTATAGTGATATGTTGTTAGAAGGAAAGCTAACTCCAGCTAGATTTCCGTCATGGTGTAATGTATTTGATGACAATGTAGCTATGTTAGATGGAAAACTACCTTATGAAGGCTAACAAATATTAGCTTTACTCACCGTGCAATGTTTAAAGAATGAAAGCTAACTCCAACTAGATTTCCATCATGGTGCATTGTGATTGATGACAATGTGGTTGTGCTAGATGGCCCAAATACACTATGAAAGCTTACACACATTAGATTTCACTCACCGTGCAATGATTTAAGGATGAAAGCTAACTCCAGCTAGATTTTCAACACGGTGCAATGTGCTTGATGACAATGTGGTTGTGTTACATGGAAAATTACCTTATGAAAGCCAACACACATTAGCTTTTATTCATCGTGCCATGTTGTTAAAAGGAAAGCTAACTCCAGCTAGATTTCCATCATGGTGTAATGAGATAACACACAAGATTTTCCTTATAGTGCTATGTTGTTAGAAGGAAAGCTAACTCCAGCTATATTTTCATCATGGTGTAATGTGTTTGATACAAATGTGGCTATGTTATATGAAAAAATACCTTATGAAAGGTAACCAACATTAGCTTTACTAACCGTGCAATGTTTTAAGGATGGAAGCTAACTCTAGCTAGATTTCCATTATGGTGCATTATGATTGATTACAATGTGGTTGTGCTACATGGAAAACTACATTGTGAAAGCTAACACACATTAGAATTCACTCATCATACAATGATTTAAGGAACAAAGCTAACTCCAACTAGATTTTCATCACGGTGCAATGTGATCAATGACAATGTAGTTGTGTTAGATGGAAACCTACCTTATGAAAGCTAACATGCATTATCTTTCACTCATTGTGCCATTTTGTTAGAAGGAAAGCTAACTCCAGCTATATTTTCATAATGGTGTAATGTATTTGATAAGAATACATTGTGGCTGTGTTAGATGAAAAAATACTTTACGAGAGCTAACACACATTAGCTATTACTCACCGTGCAACATTTTAAGAACGAAAGGTAACGCTAGCTAGATTTCCAACATGGTGCATTTTGATTGATGACAATGTGGTTGTGCTAAATGGAAAACTACATTATGAAAGCTAATACACATTAGATTTTACTCACTGTGCAATGATTTAATGTTTAAAGCTAACTCCAGCAAAATTTTCATGACGATGCAATGTGACAATGTGGTTGTGTTAGATGGAAAACTACCTTATGAAAACTAATGTAAATTAACTTTCACTCATCGTGCCATGTTGTTAAAAAGAAATCTAACTCTAACTAGATTTTCATAATGGTGTAATGAGCTAACACACATAAGCTTTCAATCATAGTGCCATGCTAGAAGGAAAGTTAACTCTAGCTATATTTTCATCATGGTGTAATGTATTTGATGACAATGTGGTAGTGTTAGATGAAAATATACCTTATGAATGCTAAGACACATTAGCTTTTACTCACCATGCAATGTTTTAAGAACAAAAGCTAACTCCAACTAGATTTCCATCATGTTGCATTGTGATTGATGACAATGTGGCTGTGATAGATGGAAAACTACATTATGAAAGCTTACACACATTAGATTTCACACACCGTGCAGCGATTTAAGGATGAAAGGTAACTTCAGCTAGATTTTCAACATGATGCACTGTGATTGATGATAATGTGGTTGTGTTACATGGAAAACTAGCTTATGAAAACTAACACACACTAGCTTTCACTCATCGTGCCGTGTTGTTGAAAGGAAAGCTAACTCCAGCTAGATTTCCATCATGGTGAAATGAGCTAACATGCACAAGCTTTCCGTTATAGTGCCATGTTGTGAGAAGGAAAGCTAACTCCAGCTAGATTTCCATCATGGTGTAATGTATTTGATGACAATGTGGCTCTGTTAGATGGAAAACTACCTTATGAAAGCTAACAGACATTAGCTTTACTCACCGTGTAATGTTTTAAGAAGGAAATCTCACTCCAGCTAGATTTCCATCATGGTGCATTGTGATTGATGACAATGTGGTTGTGCTAGATGGAAAACTACACTATGAAATCTTACACGCATTAGATTTCACTCATTGTGCAACGATTCAAGAATGAAAGCTAACTCCAGCTAGATTTCCAACACGGTGCAATGTGATTGATGACAATATGGTTATGTTACATGGAAAACTACTTTATGAAAGATAATACACATTAGCTTTCACTCATCATGCCATGTTGTTAAAATGAAAGCTAACTCTAGCTAGATTTCCATCATGGTGTAATTAGCTAACACACAAGATTTCCCTTATAGTGCCATGTTGTTAGAAGGAAAGATAACTCCAACTAGACTTCCATCATGGTGTAATGTATTTGGTAACAATGTATCTGTGTTAGATGAAAAACTACCTTATGAAAGCTAACATACATTAGCTTTACTCACCATGCAATGTTTTAAGAACGAAAGCTAACTCTAACTAGATTTCCATCATGGTGCATTGTGATTAATGACAATGTGTTTGTGCTAAATGGAAAACTACATTTTGAAAGATAACACACATTATATTTCAGTCATCATGTAATGATTTAAGGATGAAAGCTAACACACAGTAGCTTTCACTCATCGTGCTAGGTTGTTAGAAGGAAAGTTAACTCCAACTAGATTTGCATCATGGTGTAATGTATTTGATGACAATGTGACTGTGTTAGATGGAAAAATACTTTATGAAAGCTAGCACGCATTCGTTATTAAACTCACCATGCAATGTGTTAAGAATGAAAGCTAACTTTAGCTAAATTTCCAACATAGTGCATTTTGATTGATGATAATGTGGTTGTGCTAAATGGAAAATTACATTATGAAATGTAACACACATTATATTTCACTCACAGTGCAACGATTTAAGGTCAAAAGCTAACTCCATCTAGATTTCCATCATGGTGGAATGTGACAATGTGGTTATGTTATATAGAAAACTAATTTCATCTAGGTTTTCATCTTGGTGTAATCAGCTAACATACATGAGCTTTCACTCATTGTGCCATGTTGTTACGAGGAAATCTAACTCCAACTAGATTTCCATCATGGTGTAATGTATTTGATGACAATGTGGTTGTGTTAGATGGAAAACTATCTTATGAAAGCTAACTCCAACTAGATTTCCATCATAGTGTATTGTGATTAATGACAACGTGGTTGTGTTAGATAGAAACTACATTATGAAAGCTATCACTTTAGATTTCACTCATCGTGCAATGATTTAAGGACTAAAGCTAACTTCAGCTAGATTTTTGTCATGGTGTTATGTATTTGATGACAATGTGACTCTTGTAGATAGAAAACTACCTTATGAATTCTAACACACATTAACTTTCACTCACCATGCAATGTTTTAAAAACAAAATCTAACTCCATCTAAATTTCCATCTTGGGGCAATGAACTAAGACACATTAGCTTTCACTCACTGTACAATGCTTTAAGAACGAAACCTAACACGTTGTTAAAAGTAAAGCTAATTATAGCTATATTTCCATCATCGTGTTATGTATTTGATGACAATGTGACTGTTTTATATGGAAAGATAGCTTATGAAAATTAACACACATTAACATTCACTCAATGTGCAATGTTTTAAGAACAAAAGCTAACTCCAGCTAGCTTTCCATCATGGTGTAATGAACTAACACACATTAGCTTTCACTCATCATGCCATGTTGTTAGAAGTAAAGCTAACTCCAGCTAGATTTCCATCATGGTTTATTGTATTTGAAGACAATGTGGCTGTGTTAAATGGAAAAATATCTTATAATAGCTAACACACATTAGCTTTTACTCACCGTGTAATGTCTTAAGAATGAAAGCTAACTCCAAATAAATTTCCATCATGGTGAATTGTGATTGATGAGAATGTGGTTGTGCTATATGGAAACCTACATTATGAAAGCTAACACACATTGGATTTCACTCACCTTGCAACGATTTAAGGACAAAAGCTAACTCCAACTAGATCTCCATTGAGGTGCAATGTGATTGATGACAATGTGGTTGTGTTAGATGAAAAACTACCTTATGAAAGCTAACACACATTAGCTTTTTCTCATAGTGCCATATTGTTAAAATGAAAGATAACTACAGCTAGATTTCCATCATGGTGTGATATATTTGATGACAATGTGGTTTTTTTAGATAGAAAGATACCTTATGAAAACTAACACACATTAGCTTTCACTCACCGTGCAATTTTTAAGAATGAAATCCAGCTCTAGCTAGATTTCTATCATGGTGCAATGTGATTGATGACAATGCGGTCCTTTTATATTTAAAAATGCAATATGAAAACTAACACACATTACCTTTCACTCACGGTGTAATGTTTTAAGAATGAAATCTAACTGTAACTAGATTTCCATCATGGTGCAATGTGATTGATGACAATGTGGTTGTGTTAGATGAAAAACTACCTTATGAAAAGTAGCACACTTTAGCTTTCACTAACTGTGTAATATTTTAAGAAAGAAAACTAACTCCAGCTAGATTTCCATCCTGGTGCAATGCGATTGATGACAATGTAGTTGTGTTAGATGAAAACAATTCTTATGAAAGCTATCGCACGTTAGGTTTCACTCACCATGCCATGTTGTTAGAAGGAAGATAACTCAACTAGATTTCTATTATGGTGTAATGTATTTGATGACAATGTGATTATGTTGGATGGAAAACTACCTTATGAAAACTAACACAAATTAGCTTTTAGTCACGATGCAATGTTTTATGAATGAAAGCTAACTCCAGCTAGATTTCCATCATGGTGTAATGTGATTAATGACAATGTGGTTCTGTTAGAGGGAAAACTACCTTATGAAAACTAACACACATTAATTTTCATTCATCGTGCAACGTTTTAAGAATGAAATCTAACTCTAGCTAGATTTCCAGCACATTCATACACATACATCAACAATATAAGTGCCATGTCCAAAGTCAAATAGGAATTTGGTGGTTTTATATGAGTTGATATCTTTCATTCTCTAATACTTCTTGGATCTCTTATTGTTATCTCTTCATATATATTTTACGTATTTTATATGTAAATTCCATTTTTCTAGTGTGCACAAGATGTAGGGGAACAATGTTTCGTGGCATATAAAACGACTATCATAATGTTTTGAATTATTGCAACTATATTACTTTTTTGAACATACACTTCATATGGTTTAACCTTAATTACAAACTACAATTCAAATGCGTTACAGAAATTGGGAGGAGTTACAATGGAAAATATAATTTTGATAAGAGGGGACTATGTTGACCTCCTAATTAATGGTCAAGTTATTGGACTAGGAAGGGTTGAATATACAGAGACTACAACTCATCATCGTGGAGAAATGATTAATGTAGGATATGTTATGGTTTTGATAATTGATGTCATTGAACCACATTTTATTGTGGAAGATGTTGATGAAGGGGACTTACATCTAGGGAAGATCATATATTTGAGGCATAACAAAGGTAAATAAAAATCTTGAAGCACATGATAAGTGTTTTTTATAGTACATTGCTTGTTATTTTTGAGGAAATACTAAGTTTGTTTAATTTGTTGTATAGGTGCAAATTTCTCTTCAACATTTTCTATTGGAAACAACGTAGATATTTTGCAATGTGGAGTGAAGGTGGGTAAAGGCTCCATATTCAATACAAAGATTGGTCATAAGGTTCATGGAATGATGGTAAATGAAGGATCCATAGAGGTTAACATTGAGAAGGTGTTAAAACATGATGCTCTTTTGCCACATCCAATAGGATTTGAGAATACACTAGGGGGTGCATTGGGATCTTATGAGATTTGGCTAGAAACAGATTTGTAACCTCATTGTCATGATCATCCAGTAAATGCTCCCCAAGACAGGCTTACATTCACATGTAAAAAGGTTTCTCTTACACATGAATGCATGGGAACAAGCATGTTCATTGCCAAAGGGATCATAGTTAATGTCCGTGAGGATGACATGGTTGAGGGTGAAATGTTAGGTGAAAATGAATTCGATGTTTTTGTGGAAGACATAGATAGAAATTGTGAAAGATGTATGATTGGGGATAAGTCTATACATTGTTTGGTCAGATGGCCAATAAATAAGTTGGTGGACAATGAAGGTGAGATTTTAAGGGTGAATGAAAATTTCAAGGAGGCACCCAAGGAAATGGCAGTATGGGATCTTATAGAGGAAAAAAGTCCCTTAAACACATGGGATGGTGATATTTATAATGAAAAATATCCAGACTCAATTGCTATGCACGTAACGAAGCCATATAAAAGGATTAAACGAGTTGTGGCTACAGTTTTTTTTGGAAACTTTCAAATACAGAGAGATGAAGAGAAAGAAATATGAGTTTTGGCAATGGATGAATGTTGCAAACAAGATTGTCTTCAACATGTGGGCAGGAACACCATTGCAGAGCCATGGACATGGCCTACCTCCTATTGTTAGGAAAGTAAAGGACATGAAGTTTAATAGAGATATTATTTTTAATAAAGCATGGTACATGATACATAATATTCCTCAAATCACCTTCTATACTTACTGACATAATTTCCATCAAGGGCATGTCAAAGGAATTCATGGTAACACCAACAAATCCAAATCATGTGCACATACTGTGGAAGCCATAGAAATATGGCACAAAATTGTAATGGATAATTCAAATTTTTCACCGAACCAAACACGACAAGTTGAAGAAGATGGAACGTTTGCTCCTTTAATATTGCTGCCATCAACGTACACCCAAAGTTCTTTGTTAAAAGAGATAACTGAGGCTCTTCAACAGCTCAATTTTCCGTCAATATCACAACCAACAATTAGGAAGATTTGCAATACTCATTTTCCAGATGTGGCATTCTCAAAGAACACTAACTTCAGTAAATGTATCGTGTTGAAAGCATAGATGAAGACATTGACTACAAAAGATCTAGAAGAAAAGGAACAAGCTAGATTGAAGAAACATAACAAGATTGTTATGTGTGGAAGACATTTCTACTATGCCCATATAATTATGCAAGAGCAGTATCCAAAGGAATACTTGAGCATTATCCATGATAAAATGGACAAAACAAAGACTTCAATCCCAAGATTATGTGTCAAATAAAAATCTATTACAAGAACAAAATTGGGTTTCTCGTTGTCAGGTATTATAACACATGGGCATAGCATTGGAGGTTTTAATCATTTCTCCCTACCATTTGTACACATGGGATCACAATTTACCATTACATCTCTTGCAAAGTTCTTGAGGGACCTTGAAGACCCACACCTTGATATGTATGGTGATTTGCTTTATGAGAGTGGAAGTTCAAGAAACCCACTTTCAAATGAATTACTTCAAAACTCTATTTACTCAAAATGTAGAGTGTACAAGGATGCTTTCCTATATTTAAATGGAAGCTCAAAAAATCAAAATATTGATTTTAAACCTCTTCCTCCACATTTGTTGTTACAGTTGGACAGTGAAGCTAGTGATAATAAGAATCATTGTGTTTTCATGTTTCTATCACTATTAACTGTACTTGGTGTCTTCATCATTATTGAGGTTGGGTTCTTGCTTGTGGGGCACACCCATGAAGACATAGATGGAACCTATGGAAGAATGTCTTCCAACTTGAAAAGTCAAGATATATATTCTTTACCTGAGATGTTGGATACATATTGCACAATAGAAGAAAAATGGGCATTTCCACCTAAACTTATTGACAAAGTGTATGACTTCAAAAGTTTTCTTAATTCGTACATCAAGGAGGGGAAAAATGTACTAGTTGGACATATTAATGTCCAATACTTCCAATTTATTGTACTCAATGATGTTCCAGTTATGAGGTATAAAGAATCCATCAGAGACATTGAATGGTCAGAACCAGTTGAGTTGTGGAATATAGATGATGAAGGTCGACCTATATTTCCCATAGGGAAGCCATCTTTCTTACGTCCCAAAGACAATGCTATTTATTTAAAAGAACTAAAGGAAGGAATACCATCATACATAAAAATGTGGAAAGAGACTATTAGCAATGAGAATTCACCAATTGTTATAGAGGAATGGAATAAAAAAATAGATTATTGGAAAAGAGTTCTTGATGCATTAGATGGAATCCACAATGACCATACACCCTTGGATGAAAGTGATTCTTCTTCTGATGACTTCTGGCTCAAGATGAGGAAAAATGTTAACGTTGATGGTAATGCACTCCATGCAATATCAAGTATTATGGATGGGGATTTTGATAGTGTGTTAGATGAACCGGTATATGTTGGACCCAAGTGCAATAAGCCAAAGCCAACATTCAATCCTAGAATTGATGTTGAGAAAGGAAAGATGTTGCTTGTTAGATCAGGAAATGAGGATGGAAAGATGATTTGGATGGAAAAATCCACCTCAGATATCTTCCAGGATCTTGAAAACGAGACCCTTCATGTGAAGATTGATTGGTGGCAGCCTAGCTCAGGAAAATACAAGGGAAAATTTTTAGAACAATATTGGGCACCAAATCCCGATGGCACAAAACTTGGATCTATTCCAATTAATAACATAGTTTGGGCATGGATTCCAAAGAAACAAGATTGCAGGAAGACCAAGATAAATAAATGTGGTGTACAAGCTATACTTGATTTGCTTGAGTGGATATAAGGAGATTACGTGGATATGATTCATAAATGTAATTTTTCTTTTTGAATGACTTTTAGTATACATGAAGAAATTTTTTTCCATGTTTGCACTATAATAAATACTCTTCAAGCTACTTTTTGAGGAGTTTATATTATTTACTGCATATATGAAAATTTCACTTCAAGTTCAATGTTAATTCACGTGATGATACTTCATGCAAATTAGATAACACCATTCAAAATTTTAACTTTTCAATTTGTCTTTTAGATCAACACAACTTCTCACTATATCAAGTGTGCATAATTATATTCATTAATGTATGTGCAAAACCCTTACCTTATTTATTATTAGATTTTTCTCACTCTCTTCAATACCACTTTGAGCTTTTCATTTTTCTCCCCTGATGATTGGTGGAGTGTCAACTCAAAACATAGGGACATTTCAATACACACAATTTAATTCCATAAACTCTCTTTGTCATTATGATTAACTGTGGAAATATTCATCCTCAAGCTGTACTTGATCTGCTTGAGAAAATATAAGGATATTAGGTGGAGATGATTCATGAATGTAATTTTTCTTTTTGAATGACTAATTAATATACATGAAGAAAAAATTGTTAATGTTTGTAGTATATCAAATATTCTCTTCAAGCTACCTTTTGAGGAATTTAATATTACTTGCTACATATATGAAAATTTTGGTTCAACTTCAATGTTAATTCATGTGATGATACTTTATGTGAATGCACCTTAAAACATCTTATAGACTTGCTTTGTGAATAAATGTACAGAACTTGCAATAAGGTTTGAAGTGATTTTTCCGTATTATTCGTTATTATAGTTGATATAAATTTAATTGTACTACTATGTTTCATTCAAATTCATAATTATATTTTCTCGTGTAGGATTTAATGTGGTGGCAACTTTGTACTAGTATATTAACTTATTCTCAATAAATACAGTACTAACATTTTGAGTGTGTAGGTTTTATCAATTTGTCATCATTGTGATTGATTTTTTTTATTACACTGTGTGAACGTTTTGAGTGAACACTCCACCCATGCTTGTTATGGGAACCATGAAAAATCATTGTGGACTGAAAATATTTCACATAACTTAATCCAAAAAATCAATCATTAAGTAGTAACATCATGTTAGCTTTAATTCATGTTAGACATTATCATCAAATACATTGCATCATAAAGACAATTTAATCCATGTGAGATTTAATGTTGATCGTAATTCACTGCATGTAATATAAGTATTATGGATGGATATTTTGATAATGTGACGGATGAACTGGTATATGTTGGACCCAAGTGCAACAACCTAAAGCCAAGACTCAATCCTATGATTGAAGTTGAGAAAGGAAAGATGTAGCTATTTAGATCATGAGTTGACAAAGAAGGAGAGATGATTTGGATGGAAAAAACCACCTCATATATCTTCCAGAATGATGAAAGTGAGACTCTTCATGTAAAGGTTGATTGAAGGAAGCCTAGTTCAGGGAAATACAAGGGGAAATTTTAGAACAATATTCGGTACCAAACCTTGATGACACATGACTTGGATCTATTCCATTTAATACCATAGTTTGGGCATGGATGCAAAAGAAAGAAGATTGCAGGAAAACCACGATAAATAAATGTGGTGTACAAGTTGTAATTGATTTGCTTGACTGAATATAAGGATATTAGGTGGAGATGATTCATGAATGTAATTTTCTCTTTGAAGGGGTTATTAATATAAAATAAGAAACAATTTTCAATGTTTGTTGTATATCAAATATTCTCTTCAAGCCTTTTTTTGAGGAATTTTATATTATTTACTAATATGAAAATTTTGGTTCAACTTCTATGTTAATTCAAGTGATGGTACTTAATGTGAATTAGATAACAACATTCAATTTTTAACTTTTCAATTTGTGTTTTACATAAACTCAACATGTCACTATATCAAATGTGCATAATCATATTCAATAATGAACCTTAAAACATCTTCTAAACTTCCTCTCTGAATAAATGTAAGGCACTTGCAATACGGCTTGAATAGACTTTTCCCTATTATATGTTATTATAATTGATATAAATTTAATTTTTCTACTCTATTGCATTCTAATTAATATTATATTTTCTTCTGTAGACTTTAAAGTGGTGCAAACTTTGTACTAGTGCAATATCTTATACTTAACAAAGACAAAGTAGTAACATTCTCAAAGTGTAGGCTTTCACAGCTTGTCATCATTGTGAATGATTTTATAGATTAAGTTGTCAGTGAGTTTTTCAAACCAACATTTCAAGTGGGCACTCCACACATGATCCCCGAGGGAACAATGTAAAATTCATTATGATTTGAAAATATTTCACATAGCTTAATCCTGAAAATCAATAACAAAGTATTAACATTTAATGTCAATACTAAATAAGTTAATAATACTCACAACACAATATTAATATGTTGTTAAATAACTTTATATTATGTAAGAAATTTCTTACACAAATAACATTAAATACATTTATAGGTAAAATTTCTCACATAAATATGTTATTCATAAAATCAACATTCATTAACTTAGTTTTTAAGATACCACCACCACCACCAATAATAATAATAAATTGTGTCTCATTCTAATTCATAATTTATTTTAATCATTACTAAGATGAAACCTATTTTACTTTAAGTCATAAAATATTTTCCCTTGTCCACTATGAAGTGGTGCCAACTTCCAAAATAAAACATCATACTAAAACAAGACTTAGACTTACTATGGTAACTCAACCTAGACACATTAGTTAACATAATTTCAATTAAATGAAATTCCAATATAATAATAGCAACTTAATGTCATTAAATAACTTTAATAATAATATGTAAAAAAACTTCTACAATCTAATTTTTGTGATATAATCATCGATCAACTTAACTTTTACTAGAAAATATAAATAATAGTAATCTAAATAAATTATATTTCTATTTTAATGTATAATTGTTTTTTATTGTTAAAAAAAATAAACTTACTGTAGTAACACTTAATATATAATAGTTTTTCTTGTCACTTGTAAAATGTTGCCAACCTTATAATATATTACAACATGGTACTCAACACATACAATATTACTTCCTATGTCAAGACTTAAAATTGTTATAGTAACAAACACATTTGTATTATGTCATTAAATAGTTTTTAAATGGGTCATTCTTAAATTGTGCCAACCTTCTACTAGTATAGGAACTCAACACCAACAATGTACTAGTTACCATATCAAATTATTATTCAATTTATTAATCATAGTAATATATAAAATATTAATGTCATCATGTAAACTTAATCAACTTACCATTTAATAGAAACTATAGATAATATTAATAGAAATTATGTAAGGAATCAAAGTCTAAGAATTTCAGCATTTTGAAAGAATCAAAGTCTAAGACTCTCACCATTTTGATTTGTCACAGAGGATTAGAAAGGTGTAATCTAGATGTTAACACAGTCCCTCTCCCCTCATGTTGTAAAGGGTGCTATCTCAATGGAAGAGCACCTACATTACAAGCAAGCCGATGGTGGTTCGATTCGTCCATGCCCTAACATAAATTAATATATGATATACAATCTTAATGATGATATAAATATTGTAAGATCATCTATATTTTCAATATAAATATGATATTTTCAATTAAACACATTATTCCAATACTTCGTAAAAAAGGAATGAACACTTGCAATAATTAGTTTAGTTGGTTTTCCCCCTTTCCTTTTGTATATGAAAAAAATCAAACTTTAATACACTAATGCTATTCTAGTTCATAATTGATTTTGATTGTTAAAATAATTAATATTAATAAATAAGGGAGGCTTTACTAACATCAATATGATTAAATAAATTTATAGGTAAGAAATTTCTCACGTTAATCTATTAATTCATCAACTTAGTTTTTAATACACTACCACTACCAACAACAATAATAATAAATTATGTTGATGTTTTAATTCATAATTTAATTTAATCATTACAAGGGTAAAACTTATACTTTAAAGTCATAAAATATTTTCTTTTTTTTATTATAAGTGGTGCCAACTTCAAAAAATAAAACATCATACTCAACAAAGACACAAATAATTACTATGTCAATGTTTATAATTGTTGTAGTAACAAATACAATGTTGGTATTATGTCATAAAATAATTTAATCATCTTAACATCTAATAAAAATTATATTTAATATTAATAGAAATTATGTAAGGATTAAAAGGCCATGGCTTTCCTCATTTTGAAAGAACTCAATCTAGCCGAAGTTTTAAATTCTAGATCTAACCCATTGTGATGTACCTGTAACTTCTCCAAAGTGAATTGAGAGAAACTGGGGTGAGTTTGTTTTTTGTTTTTTGTTTTTTAATTACCAGGTCATGCTGAACTATAGTTTAAGAGTTTAAGCTTGTCCTTAGCAAAACAATAACTTATATCTATGCATAAGTACTTATGAATCATCACAATGTCACATTTTAAGCATATTTGAATATGACCCTTACCTTTCTCAAGCATAAACCATATCCTAAACATACTAACAATACATGCTTAGTAAAGTCACTCTCCACCAAGAATAAATCTAAATGATGCATACGAGAATACACTGGTAATTCTACCATCATCATTATTCGAAGTAAACCATGCATTAAGTAAATGAATCTGGGTGAGTTTCACATAATAGAATTCATTTTAACCAATAGCATAAAAGGAAAATCAATGCACATAAGAAGCAAAATACACAAGAAGACAACTATGTTCATGTGGTTCACCTCGTCCACGAGGCTACGTCCACCAAATTGTGAGGCCATGTAATATTTATTCAAAATAACAAGTTACAATCTGCAACAACCTTGTTGCCATCTTTCTATGGAACCTCATAGAACATTTCAAGGAGTTAAACCTATATCAATTCTATATAAGACACCTTGTATTAGCATCTTCATCCTATGTAAAAACAAGCAGACCAACCTGTGCATTCTTTAATACACGGATCTCTTAAACAACTGATATATTTCAATGTATGGTTCTATTCCAGAACAGGTAACGTCGGTGGCATTCCATTGGGTGGATATCTTTTAAAATATGCAGGCAATCGTGGCACCTTTTAAATATGTGCATTTATCATGTCATTCCATGGAGGAAGAGTTGCGATATATATATTCAAGTGTTCAGATCGAAATCCTTCAATAAAAGGAGTGGAAATCAGTTTTATCATTCCAGGTCGTAGAGTGGCCATATATACAAACACAATCCAAAAAAATATTAAAATGCAGGAAGAGTAAAAACCATTTGACCCCAGTCTTCTGATCTATGAATATGCAAATCGATTTTGTGATTCAGCACAGGAAGAGGTAGGTTCACCTATACGTACCCAATGGTATCTATAAAATAACCGCTCAGGAGAAGATATTTTCAATGACACATTCACAGCTCATAACCTGCATATCAAAATAAACACTAACTAGAACACATCATAATCTTTCCATATCCTATTCTTATATTGGGGAATGTGATTATCACTCAGCTCTCGAAAACATGAGCATATTTCATACCTATATATCTATACCATAGTCATCCCCGTGGACATTAGGAAATGAAATTGCTACCTAACCCTAAACACAATTTTCCCATAGATTAACACAACCATAGAATACAACAATTCGACTGTTATGGAGGTAAGGGGTCTACGTTCAAGGTAAATATCTAAACATCACTGGAAGAACAAAATTGAATACATACAAAGTTGTTTCAATACTACAGAGCGTTCAATGATAGGGATTCCAACGCTTCCCAAGCTAGAATTAATGAAAATTAGTTTCACAGTTCTCCATACAGATCGTCAGATTTATCTGTATTTTCTAGTGTATAAGAATGATAATAAACAAAATGGATTCGGTGCTGAGGGTTGAACCTCATTTATAGAGTTTTCGGTGTTGAGGACTGAACATAACTTCTAGGGTTTCAGTGCCTGATCCCATAGGGTTTATTTTAAAATGTTTCCATGCACACAGACGACTCTATGTATTTACGAGAGAAGGAAGACCTACATAAGAGTTTTCAGAGTCGAACCGAACAATCTAGAAATGGTCACGCTTCCTGGGTACTCGAAGATTTTCTTAATTGAGGATTGTATCTTAAAAAAATCATGCAAAATGGCCAAGGTGAAGAAAACTGGTAGAAGTTAGAAATCAGCCTTACATGGGTTCAAACAGGCTCTAATCACTTACTGATTTTGCGACTTTCCATTTAAACAGGCTAGCCTAAGGAATGGATCAATTTTCCCATTTGATTTGTAAACGATTCTAACCAATACCTAGGATCCACAATGTATGTAGAGTACTGCAAGAATTCCATTATCCTTAATAGCTATGTTTTTTGAAAATCAGCAAATAACAAAAGCATTACAAGGAATTCGAGTGTTACTAATGGCTACTTTTCCAAATATATAACATAAACTTCCTCCAATAAAAGGATTAGAAGATTACCAAAATCATATGAGAATTTTGATCTGGCTATTGTGCCCCACTTCGAATTCTATACCAATCCAGTTGTGTACCCTACGACCGCTATGCGAATATCATTTTTCTTTATTTATCAACCTACAGAGCTCCCTGTCAAAATGAAAACCCCAAAGGACAAGCACATGAAGCTCTGTTCAAAACATAGATAGCCACAAAATGGCAAGCTGGTTCTCTCAATTTTCCCAAGACGCAGATAGGCCTCCCTAGGGAAAACCTCATCCAAGCTATTTTCCCAATAGGTGTTTCAGCCATGGCTCCCCCTTTTTCTTACCCAGTCAATTATTAAATAAGGCTTGGGTAAAAACGACCATTTCGCCACTAAAAGATCACAACTGTCAAGGTTGTTGGCCATTACTTCCTTTTCGAACCTCCCCTTAATTCATGCCAAGATTAAGGCACGAATTCAAGCAATTTTTTCAGTCACTAAATGGTCACGACTGTCAAGGTTCAGGGAAGATTTTATTTCCCTCATTCAAGCTGAACCTCCCCTCTAATTATGCCAGGGTTAAAGCCCGAAACTTATGGAGGTTCTTTATTGGGATTCGGGCCTTTAGCTGAAGGATATAAATATATAAGGCTTAGATCTTAACTTAAACCTAAAATAAAAATCCGTGTCTTCATTTATCATACACTTTCTATTATTTGTCTTATAGATGGACTAAATACCTATCTCTAATCCATAATTTATTTTTCCACTTGCCTGTCGTTAAGTTGTCTTGATGTTTTAGGGTATAGGAGATTGATTCGCCTAACTTTCAGGTGTCTTCTGGTGGGGCCTTGGCACTTGAGCTCCTCATCCAGAAGCCCTCATACAAATCATTCACAATCGAAAAATGCTTAGGGGTATATATATATATATATATATATATATATATATATATATAGGAGGGACATTACACCCATCTAGTTCTAATTGAGATGTAATATTTCCTTTTGAATGGCTAAATACTAAAATTTTACTTGAAATAATAAAAAAATATTAATTGAGAAAATAGTTCATTGGATTAATTCTTCCAAATTTAATGGAATAGTTCTTTGAGTTGTGTTTTCTAGATTTAATAGAATATGTATTTAGAGATTTGCAAAAAAACTCAATGTGAATGAAGTCCTTGTAATAGAATATTTCCAAATTTAATGAAATATGTGTTACATGAAATTTTTGATGAAACATATGATCTATTTGTGGAATAAATTTCTCATGGAATTCATTCTATTTATGCAAGTAAATTTTGTGAAGGAATTGGAAACTAGTTATTGGGATTTTGTGCACAAATTGTGTGAGGAAATTATTCTTTGGAAACTATACTACATAACTGATATTTATTCCCCTACTCATTATATAATGTGTATTTTTATGGTACAATATACTTGAAATGGTCTAAGACAATTATCTCTGATGCTTCTACCTTTTATTTGAAAATTGTTCTTCAATTGGTTGTTTTGCATAGTTTGAAGACTTGGCACATGAAGTGTTTGTAAAAATTACCGAGTGTTATTTTAATTATTATGTATGATAAATACACTTCAAATGTGTGTGATAATTTTAGGGTAAATATTATTTATAGTGTTTGGGAAATGTCTACCAAATTTCGAGATAAATTTACAGTTTGTAGCTCCTTCAATGGAATTGTTTTTAGTAGATTTGTGACTTTGCATATGAAGTGTTCAATGAAATTTTAGAATGATATATACCTATGTTATGAATCATAAAACATTTTATTTATATTTGGAATGGAATTTTAATTATTCTATGAGCTTTGTATTTAATATTGTAGCTATTCCAAGAATTACTAGTCAATTCAGATTAGTATAAATAATTAGTTTTGTAAGTTATTAATGGCCTATATATAGGAAGAAAGATATATCCATATGAATTTAGGTGACCCATGATATATGTTACATGAGCTACAATAGCCATATATTTCTCTATATTTGGTATTTATAAAGTTAAATTGGAAACTAGGAGAAAATTGATAACTAGTTGTGGATTGAAATATCCATTTTCATAAAAAGAGAATGCTATAAACATGTGCTATATTTCAAACATGTTATTGTGATTTATATAGATACTTATTAGGTGTGATTCTTTACTTATGGATGCATTGCATTCTGTTTTATCTATTTAGACTTAATTCCTTGGGGTGAATGTTAACTAGTTTCATTGGAATTGATGGAAAAGACCCCCTATGTCCAATTGGAATGATATGAAATTAAACATTTAACTAGATGTAGGTCACACTTAAATAGGTTTTTAATTGATGTAGGATTTATTTTTGATTTAATGGCATGGTTACAAGTTGATTTTGTGCAAGACTAGATGCTTATAGTGGAAAACTAGTTAACTAGTCTTATCGACTCTCATTCGTAATTACCATGATTAATTATTGTAATTTTGGTAATTAGGATGTATTTACATGCAATTAGATGTTATTAGGCCATTTATATTGATAATGAATGGTTATTTGTTAAACAATTGGATTTGTGATAAGTGTTGTCATTTGCGCACTAAGTGTTGTTAAGTGTCATAATTAACACCGTAATTACTAGTTAACTGTGAATGAGGATAATTAGCATTTAGAAGTGGTTATCATCTCTGATATGGATTAGATTGAGTGTTTGATGATTTTATATGATGTTAAGAATCATTCCCATCCCTTATATAAGATGTTGGATGTATTAATAAATTTATATTAAATTATTGTTAGTTATTGGACTTTGTGTTGCAATTAATTATGGAAAAATAGAAATTAAATGTTTATGGTTTATCCAATGCACTAAAAGTAAATTAATTAGCATCAGATAGATAATGATATGTCCCTTAGACACCTTGATATCCCCGGGGTACATTAGGTGGTATCAGAGCTTAGGTTCCAATACTACGATTGTTGGGCATTCTATAGAGTTATAATCTTCTGTATATGTGCATTTGGAGTTTATAAATGTGCTCACTGAAATAAATTTAACCTCCCTTATGTTAATGGAAGAATCAAAATCATTGTTAGTGAAATTATATTTTTAATAATTTCCCAATATTAATTTGTCAACCTGGGATGTAAACTTGTGACATATGGACACTATCTATGCAAAGTTAGTTTATCGAGAAGTAAAATGTACCTTCTAACTAAGGTTAAATAAAAACCTAATGTTTGAGAAAGGAAATTCATTCAAATAATATAATTTAAAATAAAAATCAAAGTCTAATATGCATTCCATCCAAGTAATCCTTGGTCATTATTCAGGTACTGATAATATTGCTACAAGCTTATTGCTTATCAACATAGATCTTTGTTGATCAAGTGGGAAATCTTATGAATCTATAAAGTAGTAATCCAGGCCTATTGGACTAACAACCACTAATACCTTGTGGTAATTGGTCTCACATAGACAATGGCATGCTCAGTAACATGATGCTATGTTGTTCCCAAGTTCATTCTAGTTCAGTATAAAATCGAATAATAATCAAATATGAAAAGGAAATGACAAGGAAATTAATCTAACTTGAAAAGCAAAAGCTATCATAAAGTCTACAACTACTGAAAAATCACACAAGCTGTAAACTGAGATCAATAAATAAATTTTAACTCCTAAATTCAAGATATTTTTAAAAGCATTTAATTAAAACCCTTTGTTCTTCAAATGAATACAGCACTCTGTAATGATGAACTCTGCAATAAACAAGATAATGTATTTCTAAACTACTATTTAAGTGACAAAATTTGATCTTCATGGAGATGAATGGGAAAAAATGACTTATGTGTTCTCTGTATTTAGTGAATGACAAATTTTATTATGTTTTGAGTTTACTTTCAAAATTGGAAATTGAAAGTGAAACAAGAACAATATATTGCTAATAGAACCAATTCTTTGCTCATTAAGCACTGTTATATGAGAATTTGTGGAAGGATGATATAACTATGTACCCTTTAAACAATTCATATTTGAGTATAACATAATTTGTATTTTATTAATGGAATAAGAGAAACACTATACAAACAAATGAAACAAAACTTATACCAACAGATGATTGAGATGAGTTCTTGTAACAAATTGAAAGGATGAAAGAATGTAAAACTGAATCTTACTATTTATACAATTACAAATTGAAAGATATCTTCACAACAATGAATAATTAGCATTGAGCATTTGATTAAATCCTAAACTCATAAAATCAAATCAGATTTATAATTAAACCCTAATCTACTTAAAAACCTAAATAGAATTTGCAATTGGAAGTTAAACCACACATAAACCAGAGAATAATACATCTAAATTAATGAGCATCATATTACCCATATCGAGGGGCCCTTCTCAACCTGGTAACCGCTACTAAATCTAGATCAGATCTGAAAAATGGATCAGCAACATGAAATTCTCATTTATCAAAAGCTAGTGATCTTGATTACAATGGGTTAACTCACAAAACAATGATTATTATCATTCTCCTTATCCAAAGAAGTCTTTCCCTGCACAACTCAATAAACATGTGTATCGGGTACACTTAAGATTCCTAGATTAGACGAACAGTGCGAACTGGTTGGGTTTTCTGAGTCACAAAGAAAAATCCAATCGTCAGTTAAATCGAAACATGCTGGAGCGTTTTTGTGCCCAATAGGTCCGAGCGTTTCAACCTCGCTCTGATACCATATGTAAAATAC
>LPNX010833676.1:55982-112652 GCA_001517045.1 Pseudotsuga menziesii
ACATCCTCTCTCCCTTAAAATAACACCGTCCTCGGTGTTCTTAGGTTTAAGCATTTTCTTGCTTCCATTCTGTTGCTTTTCTTGTCCTCATCCTTTCATCATGATCCCTTGCGATCTTTCGGTATCTTCTCGAGTAGCTAATGTTCATAAGTCTGCCATTTTCCTGCAACAATTCGGGTCTAGCCCAATTTTCATAAATAAGAGTCAATTCATCATGAAATGTAATAGCAAGTCTTTTGCAACATCATAACTACAACTTAGTCCTTTCAGTAATTCATGTCCAGGTCACAATTCAACTTAAACAAAAGTCATAGATTCTTTTGCAATATGCAATATTCAAGTGTTCATTGGTGCCATATTACCCAATTATTTTCCATAATTCAATTGATACATCAACAAAAACATGACTACCAGCATTGACATTTGAGACAATGTAGAAATCCCATTATACAATTTTCAGAACATACCAATTCTATGGCCAATAACATATTACCTCATCGGTACAAGTTTACCTGTAATGCACATACCCTTTTTGCCTTGTCTCTTTCTTTGGATATCCTCCATCCCAGCACATCAAGTGCCAATAGTACTCCAAGTACCAATTCAAGCCACCCAACACAAGGACGATACCAACCCTTCGTGTATCTCCTCTGTGCTATTCAGGGTGCTTGTCATTATTCTTTCACTGGATGTTCCTTCATCCCACCCAACAAAAGGACGATACCCTGTACCCCTCTTAGCGGTATCTCCTTGTGCTCTTCAGGGTGCTTCACCAAGCTGAGGCACTCCGTTCTCGCACACCTCCACAGCGCCTAGAGGTTATTCTCTTCACAGAGTCCCCCAACTCATGTGACAGTCCTCTAATGTGTGCGGAACGAGTCTTAACCATGTGTCTTACATCTAGGCGTCCCCAAAATGCACAATGGTCCCTCGCTGGCCCAGGGGAAAACAAGGTAGATTTTAAGCACTACCTCCATCACCACTCCCTCTTCTGGTGATAATTTTATACACATGAGATTTAACTCATCATAGTCTTGGAGCTTTAGCCTTTCCTCATGGCCATAATTTTCCATGCCTGCAAGCATTCTATGGTTGTCAGTTTATCATATTGCGGATAACTCAAAATAATCAACGATCATAGTTTCCTAGTTTGCATTGATTTGAATTTCCATTCATGAAATATATAACCTTGTAAACCATACAGAAAGTTATTCCTTACTCCTCTTTCATTTTCTTATACTAACACCGCTTGTAAGAAAACATATAAAACTTGAGAATTTTGACAATGCAATTACTCATTAACCTCAATTTATTACAACAGAAAAATTCATTCATGGCTGCAATTTTATATATACTACATTTGAACTTTTAAGTGCTTTGTCAAAGCCATAAGACCAACATCAAACTCTGTTAACAATTCTAAACACGGTAAATTGCCTGCAATAAGCCTCAACACAAGAAGGTCAAGAAATCCCAATCGAAAAGACCAATTAAACAACTATCTTAGTTAAACTGTCACCTCTACAATATCCATAATTAAAAAAAAAGATGCATACCTTTCTATAGATCGGAACTAAGATCAAAACCACAGATAAGGAATCTACAAAAATCAACCTTTTTATGTCGAAATGCTTGCAAGGCATCTTTCCGAAGCATACCATCTTTCAAAAAGGCACAAGACACCTGCGCCTACTTTTAGCTTTTAGTTGTAGATGTAGAAATGAACGAATAACGCCATCACATGATTATGCTGAAATATATATATGTCTATAGTTCTGTATGATTTATAATCATAAGCTTATATATATATATATTTTTCTGGTAATGAAAACATACCATGTACCTTCAAGATGTAAGACACCTTTGCTTATTTTAGCTGTCAAAGATTAGCAATCACTAGACATAGAGTACATACTACATATACTAACACATTTTTTTGTATTCAGGCATGACTATGAAAAATCATAAATAACATCAACCTGCATTGAAAGGTAGCACATACCATAACCATTCCAAGGATGGGATAATAGGAGTAGAACAAAAGCAAGGGAATATTTACATGCATAAATTAGTATGTGAAATATTAACTTCGACATTCTTTTCTCTTTCAAGCATGCTTGTCAACAAACATATCTATCCTCAACCTGCATCAAATGGCATCTCATACCATTACAAAATTCCCAGGGGTGATTGAATTTTGTGTCAGATCTTAACTTTTATAGCTGGATGGTTTTGTTACAATTCAAGTCAAGAGGAACCACTTCGTTTGGAGTCTGGACTAGTATTTGTTGTTCAATATGGAAAAACGAGATAAATGAAGCAAAATGTCAAAATCCACAGCATTCAGCAGTACATAAAAGTCAAACTCTTAATTTCTACCATCTATATTAAGGTTTCCGTACTCGGCTGCAAGGAAAAGAGTGATATATAACTGAAAGCTCAAAAATCAGAATTCTGAACAGAATCCTACCAATCATGCCAAAACAATAGTGCAGACCCATTGTAACACCAATCGAATGCTTCATTTTTGCCGAAACAATTTGGACTGTAGGTTATCAGAAGAAAGTTCTAATATAACATTAGGTGAATATTAATAGGTTTATCCTACTAAAACAAGTACTTGTATTAAATATCAGCTTCTTATGGCGTTAAGAAAACCCAAATGGTAATGAAGATCGAAAAACCTTTAGAATGAGGTTGGTCTTTAATTTAGTTTCTTCCCTAAGAGATGCAACTATAAGCTCCAAATCGTTACATCAAAATCAGTTTGCAAAGCTAAATATAATCAATCATTTTGTAGTGAACAAAATGCCCATTCCAAAAAAAAATGCATGTAGAGATTGGCCCATGATTCAATGCATGAGCTGGAAATAAGAAAGAAAATCAGGATACAACCGATCAATAAGACACAACCATTAATCCATATCCAGAGGCATAAAATGATCTATGAATATAATATGTACATCTGCTCATATCCAAAACTGTACAAGATTAAATAGAAATGCACATATTCCTAGAGGTAGAAAATAACACGTAAAAAAAAAGTGAAGTTGCATACAACAAGACAACACAGGGATACGTGACTGTATACATAGATTCCCTAGATCCTCGAAACACCTACATAGATTTATGCTATGAAATAAGAAAAATTTTCATCTTTTCTTTTTCTTCTCGGCAAACTAAAGTGCCCTTCCCAAATTTATAGCCTCCCTTTTCTATTAAGAAATCCACTTTCCACGAGTGGAGTGTGAACTCCCTTTTGACTGTGTGACAGATTTGACATCAGTCATTCAAAAGTAAAATTTACTAGCATACTTCATAGACATCATACAAGACATAGTACAACATTTGGAACATATATTATAAAGTGCTTCTCTTATAATTACCATAAAACACCTAGATCCCTACTGCAAATCTTTTATGTATATGCAAGAGTATTAACAGGTGTTCAACTCATTCATTCAAAACCAATTAAAATATTTCAAAACAAGTCATGATATATAACTTGGATTATGCATTTACTTCTATCACTACCTCATCTTCGAACAGTAAAGAGTTTTCTTTTCGACGTACACAGCTCCTCCCTTCCGCCATCTTTCTCTGCACAACTCAATAAACATGTGTATCGGGTACACTTAAGATTCCTAGATTAGACGAATAGTGCGAACTGGTTGGGTTTTCTGAGTCACAAAAAAAAATCCAATCGTCAGTTAAATCGAAACATGCTGGAGCGTTTTTGTGCCCAATAGGTCCGAGCGTTTCAACCTCGCTCTGATACCATATGTAAAATACCCACTGATACCTTAAAGCTATAAAGCATTCAAGAAGCCTGCAAAATAAAATTTTAGTAATCTTTCACCAATTAAAACATTTATGCTGCATTTATAACCATCATGTAAACAAAGAAGTAAACCAGCACAACAAAATAACACAAAATATGAGACAACCATATTCACGTGGTTCACCTCGTCCACGAGGCTACATCCACCAAAGTTGGCCTACCTCTTTATTCATAAAAAAAAAATCACCTCTCAAGGTGTACAACCTACATCATACATGATGTATTATCAATTTCCTCATATAACAGAAGAACACCTCATCAGAGGCCCACATGAATAAATGAATAGACTACCAGAGTAGACACGACCTCCAAGCCCACGTTTGCTAAGATACTTTAAAGTCAGCCTTTCTGTGATTATTTAACTATTAGTGACCTATTCATATTTTGCATTTATAAATGAATAGACTACCAAAGTAGACACGACCTCCAAGCCCACGTTTGCTAAGATACTTTAAAGTCAGCCTTTCTGTGATTATTTAACTATTAGTGACCTATTCATATTTTGCATTTATTCAAGATTTTTCTTTTCTATTTCAAAGTGTGCCTTTCAAATTTACACAACTAAAATCATATAAAAAGGCGTTGGCCCTTCTCATCTGCATAATGTTGTTCATCATCAGCATAAATCCACATTCATTTACTTACTTTGTATACTATACAACTGCCCCAAAATAGCGCTATAACTTATCAGAGAAGGAAGGGATCCTCTACCAGCCATTTGAGAAACTAGTAATAAAAAAAATACACCCACGTGCAACTTATGGTAATGCTAATCATTAATCTGTATTTCCAACGATAAGGAAGGGATCCTCTACCAGCCATTTGAGAAACTAGTAATAAAAAAAATACACCCACGTGCAACTTATGGTAATGCTAATCATTAATCTGTATTTCCAACGATTGGATGGATAAGAGGTCGAGACTATAAATCGAAGCCATCCGAGTCGAAGGGCCGTTGGAAAAATCCAATCAAACTCCTACCCTCCTTCATGCTAGTTGCGTAGGACCTCACTAAGAAAACCCATACTTTCTAAAAACAAGCATTGCAGACAGCTACCAGGGAGTCGTTGGGTCTGCTCATGAATCAAAATAAAAAGGGCACGTGTACAATAAAGAAGAAAAAAGGCACACATGTCTCTACAATCCAAATCATCTCAAAAGCCAAACAATGTAACATAAGGTGTAATTCAATGGCTACAAAAGCAACTTGCCAATTTCAATGGGAAAGTTGTGCGACCTCCCTACCGGTCCAAGGAAAATAACTCTTACAAATCATTATGTAAGGTTATGCAAGATTAAATTTCTAATAAATGGAATAGTTCTAGGTTTATAGGATTTGAAGTGAAAATCCTCTTGTCTTAGAGTGCCCATTCAATAGATCATCAACACTTCAGCACTTAAAAACTCAACGATCAAATCGTAAGCCAGATCAATAGTGTATGGGCCAATGCACCACGCAAGCCATGGTTATGCAACTATAACAAGTGCACACCGAAAACAAGTAATAAAAAATTCAGATCCATATTAGACACGGTTTTAGTCGTATTGACATCTCTGTGTTTTATGTATATTTAGCTCCCGAGAACACAGGCAAAAATATATAAAAGAATTCATATAAAAAAGAACACGATCTCTGTCATATGGATCATACGGTAAGTTATAAGTCCATATTTGAAATCTCGGATCTATATTCCAACGAAAACTTTATAAACAAAAATTTACGATTATATGCCACCTATATCATCTATACCTACTAGCCATTAAAGGCTGGATCCAGGAATCATACCTACCAAGCAACACGCATCAGTCCGGATCAAGGAAAAGATTATTTTCGGTAAGTGTAAAGGTTCACAAAATCGGCCTGAGAGAAATCGCAGGGATCTTAGAACTTCTAAAAGTATAAACAGAATCCATCTCTTAACTAAATAAAATGTGGGCAACTCGTCATCACTTGAATTGCAGGAATGTATTGTAGGCTTAAGTAGAACGATTTCTACCAGATCTGCTAGCTTTTACACAGTAAAAACATAGTTGGCTAATAAAAAGTAGCTACTGAGAATTTGGTCCGAGGTCAAGATAAAAACAAAACGTTATTCCCCTTCAGATCGAATTGCAGACTCAAGATTGTGCATAAGATCAAATTTCCAGACAACCCATGGATTTTATCAAAGAGCTAACGTGCAGGTAAAAGAAATCACAGCCTCATTGCTTACGGTTCAAACAATGCAGTTACTCGCAGGCAAAGAAAAACACTTACCAGTCATGACCAAACGCCGATACACTGGTGAGGCGATCCCACGCAAACAGAAAAATAGAGGCGCCTTCATCTAACAGACCACTATCCGCCCTTTTTCCTATTTTCGATCGATCAGAACCTATATCGTGCTCGGCATACAGGATCCTGGACCATTGGACTCCTCCACCTTCACATAGGGATTCGACAGATCCCTCCGAGGCTAGAGGCACGAGTTCTCCCCCCAAAGAACATCCCATTTCCTATTCCCCAGAAAACAAGAGAGCGTCCCCTCCCATCGCAAACCCTTTGTCATTTAACTGTTTTGCAGCCCCGAGTTAGCTCCTTAATTAGTGCCATATGGTAGAGTACCTGCCATTATTCCTTCCACGAAATAAGCATTCCTATCTCGCTGCCTCTTCCTTTTATGAAGTAATTCTAAAAGAGGAGATCTCGCCCAAGTGAATAGGAAGGATTAATTTTTTCTCTAACGGGCTTCGCCCCTTTTCTTGCGGCAAATCCCATGCAATCAGTGGCAGCTGATTTTTTTTTCTAGGAGCTTGTCCTGGAAATAAATTTTCTTTAATAGCAACCTTGCTTGGAATAAATATCGAAAGAGACAAGTGGCAAACTTAAGCTTACAAGTTTCCTTTTGGTTACTAAACGGAATTTTGGAGACATACTCCCTTTTCTCATAAATATGTGAATTCCTCTTAAACCTGTTATTTTATATATACATATATAATATAGTAACTTTCTTTACAATGTATCTAGAAAAGGTAAGTCACTACCTAAATCCCCTTTTGGGATTAGATATTGTAGTTAAACCTTTTGAGGTGCATTACTTTTATAAATTTTGAGACGACTATAATGTTTTCTTAAGATAAAGCTTCGGCTTTTTGATCTAGGTCCTAGGGAGAACTCTGTGGCGCAAGATTTTTCTTGAGATAAGTTAGGTGGATTCATCCTTGAAACCCAGTAGGTATGTCAGTCTACTTATGACTTACCTTAACCTTGGATGACACCTAAGACCTTCGGTTTTAGAAAAACAAAAATATGTACTCCTTCATCCAATTCCCGAGACTCACTCACCATTTTAACCTTTCCCTCTCCTAGTAGATGTAGTTTTCCATCGTTTAAGTTCATCCCTATCTTAGTCTCCCAAGTCTTTCACTTAGGAAATTACTTTAACATATAAGGTTCTGCTAGTGGTGCCTTGGCCTTAGGCTCCTCACCAGAGAACAAGTACAATAGACAATCAGAAATTACAACATATTCAAAAAGTTTACAGAGCATTCAGGGGTTTATAAGAGGGACATTACAATACCTCTATTAGACATGATCATATCGAATCCCAAAATGTAGGATTCAAATTTTGCATCTTTAGACATAACTCCCCGATTATGGAAATTCGCCATTTTAGGCAGATTTTCCTTATTCTCCCACTGATATCTCTAAAATTGAAGCATATTTCATGAAACTATTAGCTCCTGACTCAATTTGTTGGTTTATAAGAAAAACCCATGTCCCAGAATCTTTAGATTCATCTTTATCTGCACACAAACCGGGGAGAAAGTTCACAGATTGAGAAATTTGTTGCTAAAAACATGGGTTTGACTGAAATCTTCAACAATCCTTGCAGCTTCGTGCATGTGATATGAGTGTGATATAATGAACATAAAACCATGCTAGGGACATATTTCACGAAATCCAAGTGACGGATTTTCATTTCGCACCCCACAACTATCTCGAACTACTCCAATTATAAGTTTTGGAAAACATGTAAACACTTGAAAAACTTGTAATCACTGTGAAAAAATTGTAATCACTAGGAAAATCTAGTGATTATTATTTTTTTGATAAAATAATGAGTATAATCATATTTATTTCATTAAAAATGAAGGATAACGGCCATGAACTCACCACAAGGGTATTAAATGACGATTTATGACTTATTATGACAAATGGAGCGATAAGGGAATGAGAAATGAACTAATAATGATAAAATGGATATCTACAAGCAATGATAACGGTGAAATTATGGTGAAAAATTGGTGACCCAACAAGACTCACTTCAAAGATCAGTTTGAATGTATTTTTGTTTCTTTTTAATTTCAAATGTCAAAATATTATGGATATGTTAGTATGTGTAATATATTAGTATATATGTTGTAAGGTGTGATATATATATATAGTTGGTTAGTTAGTTGGTAAAAGTATATATATGAATGTATGTATGTTTGTATATATAGTAATATGTATTTTATTATATGAAATATTGTGATATTGTGAATATACTATATATATAGATGTTAAAGTATGTAATGAATTAAATGTAAAATTTGGAAGTGTTTGGAGGTATTTGGAAGTGCTCGAAAGTATTTGGGTGTATTTGGAATTGTTTGGATGTACTTGGAGTATTTGGAAGAATATGAGAATAATCGAAAGTGTTTGGAAGTATTTGGGAGTATCTAGAAGTATTAGGAAGTATAGTGTGATTTTAAATGTTATGTTAGTATATATATTATAATGTATATCTAATTGATAGTATTGGGTTAAGTAATTATATTGCTATAATTGTATGTATATTATGGTATAACACAATAACTATACGAGTGTATAAAATACACACAAAATATAGGATACACATGTTATATGACTAATATGTTGTGTATATGATTAATAATAATATGATATATGACTGAAGAATTATAATATGCACTTAGACAAAATGAGCGTATGTATAGAAATAATACATAGTAATAGTAAGTATAGTGTATAATATGAGTGTATGATAGTGTGTTGTATGACTAGTAATTATTTTATTGTAGAATATTAGAAGATTTTGGTGATAAGATGTTTGGTTGTTTGAGGTGACTAAGTATTTACTTTGATTGATATTATAAGTAGTGTGCTACACGTAAATAATTAATAACACAATGTATGGTTAGTATATGGGATTAGATGGGATTGATGTCAAAGTATGTATAACATTGTTGTTGATGGAATATCTATGTAGGAAAGATGTATGATTGTGTATGATGTTTGAATGGTTTATTTATGTTTTTTGATACTATTGGTTGTTATTGATTGACATTAGCTGTTGATTAATGGTTTATACATGTATGATATTGTCATTACTCTATGTATGAATATTATTGGTTGTTCTTGGTTGCTATGGTTGTTGTGTGTACGATTGATGCATTATGTTCGATGTATTCTAATTGATGTATTATGGATGATGTATTCTACCTGGTGCATTCTAATCAATGTATTATGGCTGATATATTCTGGTTGGTGTATTCTGGTTGATGTATTGTAGATGATGTATTCGGGTTGATGTATTTTGATTGATGTACTATGATTAATTTTTGTATGGTCAGTTGATGCATATATGGTTTCCATTAGTTGATGTTACATGATCTATATATGGTCAAGGTACTATGAATCGATGTATTAAGGACTGACATATGTATGAATGATGCATGCATGATGGTAAATGTATGTTTGATATTTGATTTTATTGGTTTATACTGATCACTATAAGTTGATGTATAATGGATTTTTGAATTATCCCTAAAGAAAAATTATGCTTTGTGTTGAGATGAAAGTTAGTATGATTAACTAGTAGTTATTATGGCCCTTTTGGGTTTCTTAGTTAGATTGGAACTGTTGCATACAAGTTCGCTTTGCTTGTTACATTAAAGTGCATAAATTGTTTAGGTGAAGTTTGAGATATTTGCTAGAAAAATATCTTTGTTATATTTGTTGAAAGTTATTTAGGTAGTATCTTGGTGACATTTCATTAGTCTTTATTGAAAAGTATCTCGGTAGTATCTTGGTGGTATTTCGTATATCTTTGTCGAAAAGTATGTACTAACCGTGTGTCTGATTTAAACTATGATTCAATTACCTTCATTGAAGATGTACATCATGTGTCCTTAAATATATCCAATACTTATTGTATAGAATGTGATACAAGTATCCTAGTTAGAAAACTATTTAGGTGATCTTGTGAAAAAAAAATATCCTTCTGATCTTTGTTGAATGTATCTTGCTAGGGTCTCCTTGTAGTATATCAAATACCTTTGTTGAAAATCATATTTGTAAAATATAATAGTGATATTTTATGCAAGTTATCTCGGTGACACTTCATGCATCCCTGTAGGAAAAATATTTGAGTGATAAATCATGTAAAAGCATCTTAGTAGTGCGTCTCATGTGATTGACTGAAATGAACACATTTCATATATCTTAGATGCATTTCATGTATCTTGGTGATAGAGCATATGCATGATGCATTTCATGTATTTATAGATAAAGTATATGCATTTCATGTGATTGATTGACTCGAATGCATTTCATGAAGAACGAGTATACACTTGATGCGCTTCATGAAATTGATTGATATACCTAATGCATTTCATACGATTGAAATTGATTAGAATAAGATACAAGTAGATGCATTTCAAGAATTTTGTTGATACATATATATATCTCGAGTACCTTGCATATCCTAAAGTATTTCATGAAATTTATTAGAAATTTATTTTCTTGAAAGATGTATTTTATGAATCTTGTTGAACATTATATATGTTTATTGCTAACCATGTGTCTGTTAGGAAGGTGAAAAATAAAAATAATTCATGTTGAAGAAGCTCCTTTGTTATCATCAGATCCGCTCCAACAAAATTCCAGTTTCTGGCAACATCCCAAATGTCTAAATATAAGAGCTTATTAATAAATCATGCAGAGTCTAGTTTTGGAGCAAGAATGTTTGAGTATGATGACTTTGCTGATGAAAACGAGAATCTAATGATTAAGGTGAAAAGCGATGGTAACAATCTTGGATGGCAATTAAAAGGGTTTGGGTTTCAAAATGGAATGAAAAAGCATATTTTAGCACATGAAAGGAAAAAATAGATCATAGTGACCTTTGTATGGCTGTTTTGGTTCAAGAAATAATCAGTGCAGATTATGCATTTATCATTCATACGATGGACCCATCCACAGGAGACTCATCGGAGATTTATGCTGAGATTGTAAAAGGTTTGGGAGAAACACTAGTTGGGGCCTACCCTAGTTGAGCTATGAGTTTTGTTACTAAGAAGTCAGACTTAAATCAAGTCAAGGTATTGGGATACCCCAGCAAACCGATAGGGATCTTCATCAAACAGTCTATAATCTTCAGATATGATTCAAATGGTGAAGATCTAGATGGTTATGCAGGTGCTGGCCTTTATGATAGTGTATTAAATTGAGCACATAGATTTATGGAAAAACACACAACTCACATGATAGATCACACAATTTACTCAGTTATTGAATAATGAAACAGTGCAAAAATGGCTTGCGGCTATGAATGCTTTTCATTAATCAAAGAGTAATTAGATAGATAGTTACAATGAAGTACAATGGCTTTAATAGCCACAAGCAATTCGAATCCACATGAGGAAGTTCGAATTGATTAGACTCTACTTGACTGTAGGTAACCAAGACCTTGTCTAAATCACTATTGGAGGACTCGGTGGTTAACTGACCTTGTCTAAACCATAACCGGAGTTCATCGGATCTCTAAAACACAACTAAAGTGTTACATTCAGTGTTGACTAAGGTTAACTGATAGTGGTAGGTGAGAAATGCGCCCCACATGTGTTAAGTCAAGTAAACCTAGCACTAACTGAATGTAGAGGACTAGAACTGAATGTAACTGACTCTTAACTTAGCTTGACTAGTCATTAACTGAAGTGAACTGACCTTGGTTGGTTTCAGCACTCCCAGTGGCTTCCTAAATTGTAGGGATTGATCTAGGAGGCTTCTAAACTTATGCAATCAAGTGCAATAAGTGATAGTGAGCCTCAATTAGTGTTCCCCACACTTTAGTAACTAAAACACGTGCCCCAATTAGGTGAAGTGGACCCAATGGTGTTAATGACTATAAATAGACTGGATGGACTCCCGATTTAGACATGACTCCCAATTTAGACATATGACCAAATTTGGACAAGGGAGGATTAATAATCCTAACACCCCCTCTGAATGCTAACTTGGACAAACTGTGGGCCCTGGTAACTAAGACCATAGGTCACCCTTTACATCAAGTAAAGTAAAGTAACTGCTCAAAAACAAGGTGCTGGGGAAAAAACCACATGGGAAAAATTCTCCCCCTCTAATTAAGCAGGTAGAATGAGGATCAATCTGGTTCTTCTGTGCACAGGTATCCTGGGGCCTGGAATGTGAACCTCTCCATCATTATGTTTGGATGAATATTCCTCTTTGGAAGAAGAATTATATGCTCAACTAAATAAAAAATATAGACAACTGCCGGATGAAGACTCGACCCATGTAGAGCAACTGAAGTCAACTGAAAAGTGAGAAAAGGTTCTTGAGAATTCAGAGAATGTGAGGAACACTCAAGAAACTGATATGTTGCATCCATGAACAGAAAACCATGAGTGGTAATAACATCCCCAAGTTTTAGGAGCAGGTGTCCAGGCGGATGCAGAAAATCTTCCTCTTTACTAGTTCTATGAGGAGATGAGCATGTGATCAATGGTAAAGAAGCACCGGGACTATTGAGAGAGAATGATTGAGCTCCATAGTCTGATATATCTTCTGAAATATATAATGAATCACATAATAAAATATCAGCAACCTCATATGAGGAAACTAACACCAAATCCCCATCAGCAGTTTTGAAGAGAAAGTGCGGTACTTGATTTTTCACACCGGAATTGGCGAGAGCAGCTACAAGCATGATTGAAGGATTTTGGATTTTAAAATATGAACCAAATAATATCACATCAGAAATTAAATCAGATCTAAATAGGTTCAAAACAGATCAAAAACTGTGAAATGGAATCAAATCCCCAGCAGCAGTTTTGTAGGAGACTTGTGGTACTTGTTTCTTCACATCGTTGATGAGAACAGCTACAAGTGGTACTCAAAGATTATGAATTTGATATATTAAACCAAGAAATATTAGATCATATCCAATAATTTTAAAATCAGATTCAAATAAATGGTTAACCGAGACAGTGGATGCACAACTTTCTTCTTCTTCAAAATTCTGAATTTTGGTGCATGCAATCCTGCAAGAATTTGCTGGAAAATATAGATCATGGGGAGTGAATGGATCACTCTAGTAATCTGATATTTCTTCCAAAATATCCAAGGTATCACATATTTGCAAACCAGCAGCAACATTAGAGGGAGAAAAATCAAATTTCTCTTCACTTTCGGAAGCAATTACTAGTAAATTTTGCACAAAATTTAAAGGAAAATCACCAGTGAATGTTTGCATGGAAGTGCAGTAGAATTTTTATTCAATATCAGAGATCTGAATGTCTTCTTCTATTTCAGAAATATGAGAATATGATATATCAGAGATCTCATGAACTTCTGGAGCATCAAGAGAAGGAGTCACTGCATGGAGACTGTCTTCAATTTGAATTGACTGTGTAGAAGTTTCTGCTTCTTCTTCATCTTGAGCAACTTCATCAGAGAGAGTGGAGGCTGATATTTTTGCATTAGGGATGCTTATGGTGTTGGATGCGCTCTCCAAATTTCTATTATGATCGTCATCAATCATTCCAAAGGTTCTATCCAATATTGTCCAGAGTTCCTATGGATCTTTAATAGATCTACTAAGGTAGTGCAAGCTAGGAGAAAGAGCCAGTTTCATTATTTCAAAAGCTACATACTTTGCATTTAGCCAATCATTCTTACTCTCAAAAGAATCTCTACCAAATCCATCAGACACCCAATAGAGATATTGTCTATTCATAAATACAAACATCTTCACCTTCCATTCAAAATAGTCTGAGGATTGGGTGAGAAGAGGAACTGATGAATCCATTCGAAGTTGTACCTGCAAAACAAAAAGAGGCACCATAAGGTCGGACAGACTGCACTTTTGGAATTTTATTCACACCCAGATTAGTTAATCAAGAAAGCTTGATGAACAATTCCTTTGCTTGGGGTATTAAGTGGTAAATTATCTGCTTCTGGTGCAGTGCCGGAAGGAGCAATTTTGCTCAAAAAATGATCCAATAGGAGATATAAGGAGGAGAAGTGCCTTGTCTACCGAGGCTCTGATACCATATTAAATTGAGCACATAGATCTGTGGAAAAACACACAACTCACATGATAGATCACACAATTTACTCAGTTATTGAAGAATGAAATAGTGCAAAAATGGCTTGCAGCTGTGAATGCTTTTCATTAATCAAAGAGTAATTAGATAGACAATTACAATGAATTACAATGGCTTTAATAGCCACAAGAAATTTGAATCCACATGAGGAAGTTTGAATTGATTAGACTCTAATTGACTATAGGTAACCAAGACCTTGTCTAAATCACTATCGAAGGACTCAGTGGTTAACTGACCTTGTCTAAACCATAACCGGAGTTCATCGGAGCTCTAAAACACAACTAAAGTGTTACATTCAGTGTTGACTAAGTTTAACTAACAGTGGTAGGTAAGAAATGTGCCCCACATGTGTTAAGTCAAGTAAACCTAGCGCTAACTGAATGTAGAGGACTAGAACTGAATGTAACTAACTCCTAACTTAGCTTGACTAGTCATTAACTGAAATGAACTGACCTTGGTTGGTTTTGACACTCCCAGTGGATTCCTAAATTGTAGGGACTGATCTAGGAGGCTCCTAAACTTATGCAATCAAGTGCAATAAGTGGCAGTGAGCCTCGATTAGTGCTCCCCACACTTTAGTAACTGAAACATGTGCCCCAATTAGGTCAAGTGGACCCAATGGTGTTAATGACTATAAATAGACTGGATGGACTCCTTATTTAGACATGACTCCCAATTTAGACATATGAACAAATTTGGACAAGGGAGGATTAATAATCCTAACACAGTGTGCCAATATTAGAAGAGGAGAGACCCACTGAAACCCACAAGCAAAATTTGAACAAACCCCATAATAATAATGACAGTGTTAATATGAATAGTTCAGAGGCTGTACAAGAAGTTGATGAAAGGAGCAACATCGTTTCAAATTTTGAATGCAATATCTCTTTGAAGATGGCCAAGGAGCCTCTGGTCACCTCCTATGGGAATTTGTTCTGTTGGGCTTGTCTATATTGGTGGCAAATATGAATTATCAGATCCGAGATCGAATCTCAAGTCGTTTTTACTTTCTTTCTTGTTTCCAGAATGGAAACTCTTCCCACAGACCTCTGTGAAAGGATTTTCTGCTTACTTGATTGCTAATATCTTGCCATTGCTCAACAAGTTTGCAGGAATTGGAGGAGCCTTGCTGCAGATGATAAACTATGGCATAATTTATTCATCAAAAGGTGGGGTGTAGATCAGGCTAACTTTTTTAGCCCCACTCATCCTAAAACTTGGAAGATGACATATGAAATTCAAGATCGTTGTGACCGACTGAGATTGGGGGTAACTATTACATGCGAGGGAAGTGATTATTATATCGTTTATCAAGGCGAGATTCAATGCTGGTTGGGTTCCAAGAAAACAACAGAGGCTAAATACAGACAACCTAATTCTGAAACAACAAATGATACTATTGGTATTTCAAATTATTAATGAAACAACTGAAGGTGAAAATATTAATAGATCTATAAAGAAAGGGCCATGTCCAGGTCTTTTTGACAAGATACTTTTGTTTGTTGAAGACTTAGAATGTGCCTCCAGAAAAGTAAAACGCTTTTGAACATCTTGAACCAATTGGAAGCCTATTGTCTAAGCTTGGTAAAGGTTCACATTTGCTGTATAATGAAGCTGTAACAATTCGAACTCTGGTTTTATAGCTAGGCTAGGGTCTTCTTGTCATGTTGATGGAAGGCTTATCAACATCAACAGATATTTGTTTTTATGTACATTTGGTCGAATTCACTGGGCAAGTAGCATACTGGAGGATTCAGAGAGATATCTATATTCAAGATGATCACTACATACAATTTATGGCTAATGTGGGTCCTGGCACCAATAACTGCAGAACTACTTGCACTTAGAGCGCTTATATGTTTGGCAGACCTATGGCATATCAGTTAGCTACAGGAGCATTTTCGGTCAAATCTATATTGTTGATCAGCTCCAAAGGGGGTCTTGCCAATCGATGAGGAATTTTAATTCCTTGATACAAATAATTGTATTTCTTAAGTTATTAATTTTAGGGAGGATGAGTTAGGTCTAGAAGTTTTCAATAGATAAAGTTCGTTGTAACCGAATATGCCTTGTCATACGCTTGAGGGATTTGAGGGATGATTCATAGCAATATCTTAGGATCAGTTAGCAAGAATGTAGGATCTAAAACAAATCTTTTTTGTTTCTAAAGCTATTTAGTCAATGTAAGCCTATGGGCATGGAGGTTGGCATTTTTGGAGTTATGAAGATCCTGTTTTGATCACTCTTTGTATGGCATAAAATACTCTACATCTTCAATACAGGTTCTACCTTGAATGAGTATGATTATGATTTGTCTGTGTGTGTTATGAATTGTGTTTCTTGTAATTTATCATGTATATGGTCCATTGAATTCCATTGTAGTGATTCTTATGTTGAAATACAATTATCCTTTATACTTTTAAAAAACAGAGGTAGTTTCATTTCATGACTTCATGATCGTAGTTATTGGGATATTGGATTTTGTATCTTGTTTTATGTTATACAGTTCCTGTATGATTTTGTGATTCTCTTATAGCTCTCATGACATACCAGCCTAGTTCTTTGATAATTGTGTGATTTTCCAATAACTTTGATTTCATACCAACTTGTTTTTCATTTTGACTTCATTGATTTATATGTTTGAAAAAATATTTCCTTAAGCTTGAACCCCTGTAGTCTAGGTTCAACTTTAGGGATAACAACCTCTTTCTCAAATATCTTTGTTGAAGAATATGGTTTAGTTATTGGGACTAAGTTCATGTGCTATTCATGTTATTTTATTTTCTATATGTACCATTGTGACATATTTATGCTATCTTTATGTTCATGTTTTAGTTATTAAAGAATATCATTATATCATGTATCATATATTTTTATTCTACATGTTAATCATATGAGTGGAAGAAATATGATTTTCAAGTGGATGTATATTTGTTAAATATTGAAGGCCTTGTAGTGAGGTTTGAAGACCCTATAATGGGGATGGAAGATTGACTCTTGCTTCCTTGATTCCACTCTACTAGTCTCGGTTCTCGTCTTGGTAGTGGATACATACACGAAAGTAGGTGGTAGTGGGAAGTATTGTGGTTTCTCGATAGACGGATTTTGAGAAGGAATATGTGAAAACTGAAGGTTGTGATCAATCTGAAAGTTTTGTAAAAACATGTATGTATTATGCATCGAAGATGATGCATGATTTAAAGGGAGTGGGTGTGTAATAACTTATGGTTTATCCCCTGGACATGTTATTATTATGTTGTGACATTATGGCAAGAGGTGCTAGGACTATGGTTTTCACATTATTATTATTATGTTGAAAATTATTAATTAATTAATAAAATAACACAACCGGACCGACCGATGCCATGAAAGAGAGTATGAGGAATCATGATGTAGTATGAGCTAGGGGTTGTGGAAAAGTGTTTACTTATGTGTGTTGAGCCTATGTTGATATTGTACATCCTTATTATGTATTTGATGGAACCTCTTGGTTATGAACCCCAATGTGTTATGTCACTCCTTGATTTTGTTTTCCCTCGGATCAGTTTTTTTTTATTTGAGGATTGGAGTATGTCTTTCACCTAGTGTGCCCTCATGAGTTGGATTAGTGTGTCTTTTGGTGTATCCACATGATGTGTAACTCTATTTTATTATTCTAGGAATGTAACCCTCATGTTTGTGTCCCTCTCTCTCCCAATTCGAATTGATCATGAAGGAATTTGATTTTCTATATGTTGGCTAGTCACACTTATGTGTTGGTTCATGATTTTTCTCTTATGCTTGTGTTTGGAATTTGTGGTTCGATTTTGCTGCTCTTTGTATGATATCCTTGTTGGTCATTGTGCCCTTGTGGAGGTTGTGCCCAATATAAGTTACGAGGATCCACTTGTGTATGTCCTGGAATTACCTCTGCATATCCTTGATTTGCAGTAGGTGTGAGTTCCACTACCATTGGATTTGAGGTTGGATATAGCTCTGTATTTCCTATGGATATCCTAGTTTGGTAGTAGGAGTCAGGTCCAGTACCTTGTATTTTAGGTTTAGATGGAGCCACTGGAATATCCTTGGATTGTAAGTGCTACTTTCCACTGGGCTGTGGTTGGACTGTTGTCCTTGAGCCACTAGAATTTCCCTAGAGTGGAATTAGAGGCCACACTTTCTATTAGGTTGTGGTGGACTAATTTCTTAAGAGAATTTGTGGTCTATTTTTCTCTTTCTTTTGGAATAATGCTTCTGGATTGTGGGTGACCATTTCAAAGTAATTTTTGACTTGCATTGTGTCTACGACTCAGTGGAACGTGACACGGTCGATTCCAGTTGTGTATTTGGTAAGGATAAGTGCTTTATCTCATGTTTATTTAATTCATTTCGATCTAATCCATTTATTTATGGATGCACATGAAATTTTTGATGAAATGTATGAAATATTTTTGGAATAAATTTCTCATGGAATTCAATATATTTATGCAAGTAAATTTTGTTTAAGGAATTGGAAACTAGTTTTTGGGATTTTGTGCACAAATTATTTGAGGAAATGATTCCTTGGAAAATTTGATATAGAACAGATATTTATATCCATGTTAATTATATAATGTGTATTTTGATGTTACAATATCCTCCAAATGGTTTGAGAAACTTCTCTTTGATGTTTCTAACTTTTATTTGAAAATTAGTTCTTCGATTGGATTGTTTTGCATAATTTGGAGACTTGGCACATGAAGTGTTTGTAAAAATGTATGAGTGTTATTTTTATGCTTATGCATGATAAATACACATGAAATTTTTGTGTTAATGCAAGGGTAAATATTATTGATAGTGTTTGATAAAATGTCTACCAAAATTCAAGATCAATTTCGAATTTCTACCTCCATTCAATGTAATTGTTTTGAGTAGATTTGTGATTTTGCATATGAAGTGTTCAAATTATATCTACCTATTTTATTACTGATAAAACATGTTATTTAGTGTTTTAATGAAATTTGAATGATTCTATGAGTTGTGGATTTAATTATTCTAGAGATTCCTAGAATTACTAGTCAATTCAGATGAGTAGAATTAGCTATTTAAATTGTGAGTTATTTAATGGATTGTATATGGGAGGAATTATATATCCAGATGACTATAGGTGACCCATAATAATCTATCCATGAGCTCCAAATTCATATATTTCTCTTTATTTGGAATTTGGAAATTTAAATTGGAAACTAGGAGAAAATTGATAAGTAGTTGCGGATTGAAATCTCCGTTTTCATAAAAATAAAATGCTACAGCCATGTGCTCTATTTATAAAATTTTATTGTGATATAGGTGTCTACTTATTAGGTTTAATATTTTACTTATTTATGCATTTTATTTTGGTTCAGTTATTTAGACTCAATTCCTTGTGGTGAATGTTATCTAGTTTCATTGGAATTGATGGAAAATATCACCTTATGTGCAATTAGAATGATTTGAAAATAAACCTTTAATTGAATTTAGTTGCACACTTAAATATGTTGTTAATGAATGTAGGATTGATTTTTGGTTTAATGTCATGGTTACAAGTTGATTTTGTGCAATACTAGATGCTTTTATTGGAAAACTAGTTAACTAGTCTTGGGGACTCTTTTCGTAATTACCATGATTAATTATTGTAATTTTGGTAACTAAGCCTTATTTACATGTAATTAGATATTATTAAGCCATTGGGATTGGTAATATATGTTTATTTGTTAGAAAATTGTATTTGTGATAATTTTCGCCATTTGCGCACTAAGTGTCGTTAAGTGTCATAATTAACACCTTAATTACTAGTTAACTATGAATAAGAATAATTAGCCGTTAGAAGTGCTGATCATATATGATATGGATTGGATTGAAGGTTTGATGATGTTATATGTATGAGTTAATAAATTTATATTAAATCATTGTAAATTATTGTATTTTGTGTCACAATTAATTTTGGAAAAATAGAAATTAAATGTTTATGATTTATCTGCTGCACTAAAACTCAAGTCATTAGCCTTATAGAGCTAATGATATGTCCTTTAAACACCTTGATATCTTCAGGGTACATTACATGGGGTACTATGGGATAGAAAAGAAAAATGAAACCACTTTGAAAGTGGTTAGGCCTTGGAGAACATCACAGAGAATGGAAATCTCACAAAGAACTTCTCTAGAGTGTAGAAGATTCCAGAAATCAGCAAGCAGAAAGCCATTGTTGAATATTGTGACCAAAAGAATACTTGCCTCTCTAAGAGGGAGTGTTGATGTTTTGTGTATATTTGGAATAAATTCCACAAGAAAGAATAATAACAAGCCCAAGACAAGTCAACCCAGTAAAATGGTCAAGTTGGCCTAGTTAAAGGGAGAAATGACCTAGTCCAGAAGACAAGTCAGCCCAGTATGGAAAAGTGAATTTTTCAGTATAAATAGAAGTGATCTTGGCTCATTTTTAACACACAATTTCTCTCAAGCAAGAGGACATGTGCATAGATCCAAGCTCGACAAGTTAAGGGGTTCACGAAGCATTGTGAAGACAATTTTTGGGGTTTTATTTTTGTCTCTCTCTTATTTTGGATCATAGGTTATTCAATATCTTTCTTGTATTATTATTTTGTAACTAATTTTAGGCACTATTCTTGTTGAAGAATATTACATAGAGAAGTTTGCTGGGTTATTCATGTGAAAGGGTTTTCCCAGGGTAAAATTATGTCTACTATGAACGTGTTTCTTTCAATGATATTTTATATGAATGCAATTTATATTTATGTGATAAGTAAGTTAATAATATCTAAATAATAAGAGAAATCAATAGTTTGTAGGATGTTCTTGTAGATGTGCATGCAACTCTTCAATTGTGGTTGGTGTGTTATGCTCTTGGCTCTGTTTCACAAACAAGTTGGATGTTGCTTGACTCATGTGGTACATAATGAAATTGTACAAGTAGTGTCTAAAGCAGAGATGACTACCAAATACCAAATATGTTGTCATGGTATCTCATTAAGTGTACTGCATAGATATCAAGTGGAATTATTTTGATACATGATTGGTGAGGTACTCCATCCCCATTTGAGAAAAGAGTTGGGAATTCCATGTCGAATAGACCCTTTGTGTTGTACTCATTAACTGACGATGAGCCAATAGTTGGCCAATCAAGTATAGTAAGCAGAGCATTGGATGCAACTTGAACAAATTCTTTAAGCGTTTCCATTTCTTGTTCTGCATTAGGAAATATGAAGGAAAAATAAGATACTTATTGTGCTTGCTGGGTAACACTTTGGTTATCCAGATCAAGTATATTTGAAACTATATAGGAGGGCATGCCAAATTATGTAGAGATAAAATGCAGTTGAGAGGAGACATCGATGCACATTTTTGGAAGTGATGCAATTGTATTATGGTCAAGTTAGACATCACTATAGTATATGTCATTATGTATCTTATAAAGAAATGCATTGACAACATGTGATTTAGTCACATACTAGTCATAACATTTACCTTTCGTTCCATGCCTCCTCACAACCAAGATATCGATAACTGAAAGGGAGCATGGAAGGCAGTTTGCAATCTGCACAATTTGTTGGGGGGAACTAATAGTGTGACCACTATACTTTTATAATTATTAATTTTTAAATTATATTTTATATTTTTATATTATTTTATAAAACTTAAAAGGTATATAAAATAAATCACCTTTTTAATGTTTTCTGAAAATAAAACAAGTGAAATAGCAGCAAGGCTGCTTATACCTGCCTCTTAGAAATATTTTATTGTGATATTGTATATAGTTTAAAGCTAAAAGTTAAAGAAATTATGAAACATTCAAACTTGAAACAATGTATTACTTGTTTCCATGGTACTTATATTTCTATGTGAGAATACTTGTTGTTTATAGGTTGTTGCATTACTTGTTACTTCTTGCAACTGTCATTGTTTATATTTCTATGTGTATATCAATTAATTAGTTATTAAGTAAGTCCTTGAAATTAAATATCCAAAATGAGTTTACTTGTCTTTGTGAATGAGCCGGCATTTTGCAAGATAACAACAATATAATGTTCTACTGGTGAATATTCATGCTGGTTTGCAGGTTTTTTAAAGAGTGTCCGTATCCAGATGACAAGCAACAACTTATCATATTTATTAATAAAAAATTTAAAACAAAGTAACTTGTGTTTTCAAAGCGAAGTGTCCTATGTTTCTAAGTACTACATGACTTAACTTGTAAACCAATAATTTGATGCGAAGGAATTTAGTCGACTACATGGAAAATGCTTCATAATTAAATTTTAAAGTGGCAAGTAAATCTAAACATGTTTTTGGTCCAATTTTTTTTTATTTTTATAGTTAATATCTTATAATTTAAGTTTATTTGTTTTTATAGTTAACATCTTATAATAAGAGCTATTGGAAACTTTAAAGATAATGCCAATGTTTTTCGTTTTAGAATTTTTTTAAGAGTTACCATCTAGCAAAACAACTTTGAAAACAAGATTTTTTAGTCTAACTTTTTTTTTATAATTACAATCTTATAACAAAAATAACGAAATCAACTAGCAACTTAAAAAACATTGCCAACTGGTAGCGCTAGATATCAATGAATCAAAATCACATGAATTATAAAAGTTATAATTTATACATGGAATCTCTATTCATAGTAACACTAAATATAAATATTAAGGAAGCAATAATGAAATAATAGCATTTCGATAACAGGAAATTCCAGCTTTAGAACTCGAAAGTCCATTCCCATTTATACTTTAAATCATTAACACAATTTTGGAATCTTCCATCATTTAGATTTGAACCATAAAAAGACTATTTTAAAACCGATGGATTCTTCAGAGTTTTTATATCGCTCAAGAAACCGTGAAATGCAACGCAATGGCGGTGGATCTGATCATAAAATAAAAAATCAAAGCAAAGATTGTGACCATTTGAAATGGAGCAAAGCTTGTGACCGTTTGATGGGACATCAAAAATATTTAGAATTCGAAGCAGAGCTTGTGACCGCTTGAAATGGAGCGGATATAAACCATTTCGGACAAGGAACATCGCAGTAGTTTCATCTCAGCCTTTTCATATTCGCATTGGCGTAGCTTCTTCTTGTTTTTTGTTTGGTTGACCGCATGGCCATGCAGCTTGTTTTTTCATCCCATGTTTTATTTTGAATGTCTGGTTGATCTGCTTTTATCTGCGTTCTTTGTTTAGCCAATTTTGTTTTGCTGTTGGAGATGTTTATATCCATGCAGAGTCCGGGTTATGCAGCCTGACGGTGTTTCAGGGTTTGGGAAAGCTGATTGGTGTTTCATTGGCATTCCAGTTAAGATAGATCACCATCAAGGTAAATATCTCTCTACACTGGCCCGTGCTGTTTGTAATTTTATCGGTGGGGTGGCTTGCTTGACCATCGGTTCTTGACTTAATGGTTTTCCTTTGATATATTGAAATGAATTTTGATTATGCCCTCTATGTTGATTATAGTATTGAATCCCTTGTTTTATATCAGTGCTCGGTTCGTTTCCATTCGGAGAAGAACAAAAAATGGAGGAGGATCGATCTTTTTCTTAATTATTTTTTTACAGCGTCATCCTCACCTCTACGCCTCGATTCAAGGTAAAGGGAGATAGATTGTCATTTCCTCTTTGGTATGTTTTTCCCAAAATTAGAATGACGTCTCCATATTTATAACTATAAATCTAGTGTGAAAATTCAAGGATCATTGAGTGGATTTCTATCCTGAAACAAGACACAGCAGCAACTTCTTCTATTATTCACTAGCCTTGCCATGCATAAGCAACGTCACTTTTTTTTCTTTTATGTACTGGTTGTTACAAAATTCTATCGGTAATTCATAGGATTTATTTGCTTAAATTTTCTTGTCCCAAAGCGCGTTTCTAGCTATCTTTGCTTCGTCGATCAATCTCTGCTTCAGGTGCGTAAAACCAATATCAAGAACAAACATACCAATTCTCCATGCTACTGAATACAAAACATCCATTATTGTGATAGCATAAAGTGTTTTTAATACAAAACTTCGATTACATAAATTCTAAGCATAGACTATTTTTGATAAAAAGCTCTAACTACTTAAATTCTCAGCAGGTTGTTCAAGGAAGAATAGTCGAGCAGGAATGGCTACAGAAGCACAGGGGCAACCAGTGCCAGAGAAAGAAAGAGACAACGATGCCGGTCATAACTCATATAAGATACTTTGTAAATTCAATCTTGAGTTATAATTGTTGCAATGTTGTGATTCATTTTGTAATTTTTGTATGGCAGCAAACACAGATTTAATACCTGCACTTTGCGAAGATGTTGTCTTGGGTGAAGTGGTTCCTAAGTTATGTAGATTTCCTTGGAATGAAAGGCCACTTTTGGTGATGATAAATCGTTCCTGGTATAAAGCCATAGCAAAGCGTTTCCAAATGTATCATCAAGGTCTTCACAAGCCTCCAAATATTCTATCCAAGGCTCTCATTATCTCCCATGTGAAACAAACCAGTAACCAGGCCCATATGGTAATGCTTTCCTATGTACTTTTAAGTCTTCGGGTTTGCAGACCCTCCAACATCAGTGACAGAATTGATGAGGGTGCGATCACAATAAGGCTACCCAAACATCCATCCATTCAAGTACATAAATGCGAGTTTGAAATAATTGTGTGCGATAATCATCGTGTATTTACATTCACACCATCAGCTATAGCACAAGAACCCAATGTCCCCCAATCGATGTACAATGTGTGGATGCTTGATTTAAGAGATTTCAATCTTCATTGGGAAAGACTCCCGCCTTTGCCAAAGCTCGGGAATTTTGTATAGGCTTCCTCTTCTTCTTTAAATGGAGATGAGAGCAGCTATATATGGCAACGAATATGTAGTGATTCCTTGAAGGCAGAAGGTTGGAAACTTCATAGGTTAAGCAGTGGGCCGGGAGGCAAATTAGACATGGATTTTACATGGATTTGGGAATATTTTAATGTTAATACTCGGCCTCCCAGAAACTTAAACTTTGATATAATGTCGGAGAGGCTCCCACTGTATGTCGATATTGAACAACGGTTTTACAGAGAGCGTTATGGCCATCCGTTTTTGTTGAGACAACTTTATCGAAGATGTCCCACCTCCGAGTATATTCTTGGAAAGTCTGAGTATGGTTTTTATGTGTTCATACTTGGCGATGCCATCATCAACCATATTAATGAATGAAATTTGTGCTTTATGTCAATCGACAACAGTGGAATCTGCATAGTTAAGGTGGAATTGGATGAGCAGAGGACCAGAATTGTGGAAGAGCTTGAATGAAATGTTTTTGCGCAGTATTGGCGTAACGAAATGAGACGCTGAAGCGATAGCGAGATGCGTAACACAAAGAATGCACGCTCTGAAGAAAGGAGTGCAATCAAAGTTTTCAGGCTGCTTGATGCATGGACGACCATGCCCGAAAGAGCTTAGTAGAGAACTTGGTCTCGAACCTATGCAAGTCAAATTGTTTCGGCAGCGTGAGAAAGGAAGGGCTACAGACGAATTGGAAACGAACAACAGTGAGGGAAAGAGACCCGGTAGGGGCCACGGTCCACACGGCAGCGGCAACGACAGTGACACGAGGCATGACAGATGGCAATGTGATATTTTTTTAATTTTATTATTATGACGTCATCTTGCCACATGTCAACTCAAATCCAGATACCAAATCCCAATGTTGACATCATCTCCTATCCACCAATCAGCTGTTTAGAGAAATAGCTTTTTAACCAAATTAAAAAAAATATTTTGCAAACCCCTAAGTCATACTTCGGAAAACAGGTTTAAATTCTTTATAAGTGCCTCAAAAGACACCAACTAATACCCAAAGTCAATGGAGTTTGACTTCGATCGATTACAATATACCTGCTGAGGCAGGTATAATAATGTATCGACAAATACATTTTTAATTGGAAACACCTAAAGCAATGGTTCAAAAAATTTATATTTATTTTAATAAAAGAAATATTTAAACAAACATTATTTATCTCCACTAACTTAAACTAAGAGTTACACGACCGAAATAAAATAATATACAACCATGAATGCCATACAAACTTAATGGATGCACCTCATAAAATATTAATGTAAATTTAAAATCACCATTTCCAAGCTGGTGACGAGTTGAGCATTATTTCATATGGTTTTATCCAATTATGATGTTTAGGATGTGTAATTATCATAAATTTCGAATAAATATCATATATATATATAGACCATTTCTTAAGAAACACAAGCCCACATTGGTCAACAATAATTTGAATAGGCACATTCCTGGCATAACTGCAACATCATAGAATTGAACATTAGTCATTTAAAAGAAAATACGTATTTTGGGAGTTAATATTCCACTTTTTTCAGGACCAAGACATCAGCGGATGCTTTAGTGTTGTAATCTTTGCGCTTGTCGCCCTTTAAAGCAGAAGAGAGAAGAATATAGCCTCTAGAGATACAGGTGGATAGTCATAGATTAGAGCCAGAAAGTTTGCAAGCAATATTTCCATTATATTCATAAATGATTTTCATTTATCACCAGCTCGTTGGTTTGATATTTCTCTTTGCTACCTCGTCAAAAAGGAGAACATGGATCTTTTAGGTTCTAACCCAATTCTTGAAAGCAATGTTCACCAGGTTGTGAGTGCGTGTGAAACTCTTTGCAAGTGTGAAGTTCATGGCCACTGCATAACTGAATGGCTTAGAATCAACAATAGATGTCCTTTTTCAAGTGTGAGGTTTTTCATTGAGAAGAATGCATATAGTCCATAGGATGAAGTTGTATTTAATGTTGATTGATGATAAGGGGCATTGTATTCAATGTTTATTGATGACAAGAGGCGGTTTTTCATAGGCCGCCTACACATGACCAAACTACTAGAGGAGCCATCTCTAGTGATCAAATTTGAAGGGTCAGTCTTACTTTCAATGTGAAGGGCATATATTCATATAACCTTTTAATGATTAAAGATAATATAAATAATTATCCTTCTATTGACAAGTATGAATCAAGTAAGCCCTTCATAAAAAAATGTTAAAATAAAATGTCTTTTCAAATTGTTACTATTTCAAAAAAAATCATTAAAATTAAATAAATAAACTAAATTTTCTTTTAAAATTGTGGTATTAGTTACTATTGTTCTTTTGGAAAATTTAAGTAATTGAACACAATCATGTAAAAAGCAATAGGCAATCATTTCTTCCTCATAATTTTTATTTTTCAAAATTATTTGAGTTTTTACATTATTGAAAATGTGAATCTATTTTGTTTTCCAGCTTTCATTTGTTTCCCTACATCATAAATAGCATTCCAATCTACATCATTTAGAACATGGAGTGCACTACAAGAGATAAACATCAACATTTTCAATGTCTCCATAGAAAATCTTTATCTATTATCATTTTTAATTGTGTTCAATTTTGAAAAACCTATTTTACATGTTAATGAAATTACAATAATAAAACCTTCAAACCATATGAAATAAATTTTGATAAGTTTTTAACTTTATTTTATTTAAAAATATTTTTTGAAATATATCTATTTTTCTAATTACAAGATGAATCTTTAATTAATTAAATTATATATAATTTAATTAATATATTATATTTATCTCATCACTATAAAATAAACTTTTATATTTTAAAATTATTTAATATATAAACCAGCCATAAATACTATGAATTATCAATTTGTTTTCTAATCCATCCAAAATTGTGGAAGATCTAATAATAAATTAATGATCACTATCAAATAAACCTTTATATTTTAAAATTATTTAATATATATAAACAAATCATAAATATTATGAATTATCAATCTGTTTTCTAATCCATCCAAAATTGTGAAACATCTTAAAACACATTAATGATGATTCAAAATGTTAATGAGAGGATATTTCCTATGTCATAAGTGGATTAAAGATAAATACGTTATCAAAAAATAGCTCTCATGAATTAGAGTCTACGATAGTCACCGGTTGAGACAACACACATTTAATTTTTTTTTAAACCAACTAGCAACACTTTGTAAAGTAGGAGGCAGTTGTTCGTTCCGTGTATGCCATTAATTGATGGTAGGAATGCCCTTAGATTTCTTTGGACGGTAAAGTGTTTATTTTAATACTAGGGAAGATTGGTATTTAAAAAAATATTACATATTATTATAGGTCAACGGTTCAGCTGGTGCTTTATATTTAAAAGACAACTTAAATTATTCAATGGTTTATTAAAAATCACAATATTTGCAAACTAAGATTAACTATTTTATTATGTTTAAATTGGTTCTAAGCATTAAGTTCTAAGCATCTAGACTACTTTTATGTGTAAATTGCTAGAGATAAGGATGGTTTTAAGGATGGTTTTAAGTAGTTGTTAACTAAAAACAACTTAGAAAAGAATAGAAATAGAATAAATATAAATTTATGATAAAAATAAAAGAAATGAAAGAGTTAAAGAAACACAAAATATTAAAGTAAAGATGAAGTAAATAAAATAACAAGTATGATTTTTACTCTTAGAGAGTTTAGTCTAAATCATAGGAGCCTTTTCCTCAAGAAAAATAATAAATAATAGAGAGCAGACACTATGAGGGAATGGTCCTAGCACACGAAAGGGTTCAAGAATATGTCTTTGAGCACTCAATTGCTGAGATTGAGAAATTGACTAGTCCAAGAAGGTCTGTGGGATAAAGGGGAATTTTTTATAGGGCTACACAGATTTGGTAAAATACCTTGTAGCTACTCTGTTGATAGTAATCAAGATAGAAAACTGCACCTTGTCCTTTTATTCTCTAGTATGCTTGGTTCAGCTCAGGGGTGACCCATAGAATGAACAAGGAACTATTTGAGGTCTATGGTTGGGTGGAATGTGGCAGTTCCCTATTCAATTGGAAAGCAGAAATGACTGATAAGTATTCTAAAATTATGATTTCATGTTTACATGTTAGGTTCATGTATTGTTGTTTGATCTGAGTTGAATAACCAGCATAGATCCAAACTCTAGGCTCTATCAAGCACTGAGAGGGATAAAATATTTGGAGGTGCAAACCTCTTCTTAAGTATTGCACTATTCAGACCAAAAGACACACCTTATTTAAGGTCGACATATAATATTTTTATTATTAATATTTAATATTATTTATGGCCGACATATATTATTTTTTATTTTGGTAGGAAAGAATATTACAACATCTCCCCCATTGTTTAAAACCCATGTGCAAGGCCCTCCTAAAACCATGGGTTGTTTAGGAGCCCTTGCACATGGTCTTAAAACCATTTGCAATGACCTCCTAAACCATGTATAATAAAACCATGGGTTGTTTAAGAGGCTTTGCACATGGTTTAAAAACAATTTGCAAGGCCCTCCTAAACCATGTACAATAAAAACATGGGTTGTTTAGTAGGCCTTGCACATGGTTTTAAAACCATGTCCACGACCAACATTTTTTTTGCAGATTTTTTTTTGGCGGATAATTAAATTTTTTATTTTTTATTGTTTGGTTAGCTAGGAACAAATTACAACATCTCCCCCATATTAAGTTGTTTTTGTGGCTGACATTTATTTTGGAGGATAATTAAAAATTTTAGTTTTTATGGTCTACATTTACAAGAGAAACGTTACATAATGTTACAAGATCTCCCTCAAGATCTCCCTCATACTAGGCTGTAGAGTGCCTCTCGATGCAATTATTCTGATTTCATATGCGGGATTTATGGATTTAATCTGTCTATTTTATGGTTATTACAAGTAGAAGTACTTACACAAATTCATAAACTATATAAAAGAACCAGGAACTATTGTGGATATGACTGAATGCTCACAATAATTATTTTGTAAACTATGTAATTAGGAAAAGATTAAACTAAACACAATCCATAGAATGATGAATCTTATAATCTTAAATCATATATATATATATCATAGACTTCTGAACCTTAGAGGAAAAGCCTTCTTCTAATCTAAAGAAAGGACATAATTTGTATTGATTCTCGGAACTAGGTCCCTAAACCAATCCTTAGATTAAATAATAACTAGCAATTGTACCTAGGGGTGCAATAAAAGAACGCCGTGTTGCAAGCTAAGCGAGGAGATGTGGACATATACAACAAGAAAGACAATTTGAAGTGTTGAATGGAAAATTGTTCTTAGAATTCCTCGGAGAAAGTGTAGGGACTTGTTTGGTAGTGGTCATCCTAAATAATGGAGGAATATTTAGATCCTTCCACGGCACAAGTTTTTAATACGACTCTATTATCATTGTTGAATAAGAAATGGTAGTTTTGACTCTTGAGCACTCAAATAACAAATAACAAAGGAAAGAGAGGCTTATCATACAAATAATAGCTCACCACTAATGTTAACATATGAACAAAGGAAAAGGGAGAAGAAGGAAAGGAACATAAATCCAGGATGGACAAGAGTCACAATTATTGAAGTAATTAGCAGCGAAGCTTGGATTGTTAGTGATCATAATAATAAGGTAGGATAATGGCATCTCTAACATATGCTTAAGTTGTAATATTGTTGCAATGGAATCTTAAAGTTGCTTAAAGAGGTCTTCTACTATCTATTAAAAAATAACAAAAAATTGTGATGCATACCCCAATGTATAGATAAAATCCTTGACCGAGTAATTCATCATGTCATTATTGATGAAGGTTAGGGTGTAAAATATTATTTCAATATTAACTTTCCACAAATTAGGATAATTGATTTTGATAAAGGCTCTCGAACAGCAACAAATTATAACCATTGATTAATCTATTGACTCCGTTGATTGATTCAATATACACACTGAAGATACTTTATAACAAAATAAAACATGAAAGAGTCAGAGATCCCTATATATCCCTTTCAAGTAGGAGGAGTAATAACCTTTTGCTAATGAGCAGTGGGTAGAAAACTGATCTATATGTTATTGCGGTGGTAGGATTTGTTTTTACTATAGAAGGTCGAAAACTCTCTTTCATAATTTTCATTTTTATAATAAAAGGGAGAAGGAGGGATAGGAGTGCAGTAGTTTATTTTCAATTTGAAAGATTCAGAGTAAAAACTCTTTAGAAATAAAATATTGAGTAATTGATCCACCAGTGCTCTGATTAATTTTAGGAGGTAGCAGCATTATTACTTATAAAAATGGGTTCCCCAAAAACTGTAAGTTTTTTTGCTAAAATTGGAATTAATCCAGTGGATTAACCCGATCAATAAGTTGAATCCTCCTCCGCTCTTTCCATAAATCACCTGAAAAACCACTATATTATATGGAATTGGAACATCATATCTTTTAAACTACCTATGAATCTACATGATATGGAGGATATGGAATTTAATCTATTTTCATACCTCTTCAACTTGAATCTTCCTTTCATCGAAAAAGGATGGGGTATGCCCGTGAACTAAAATCCATTTTATCATAAAATGGCGAGGGACTATGCTTATATATTTTATTTCATTTAATTCTTTTTTAGATGACAAATAAATCCTCTCCTACAGGCCCCATATCTAGCATTTGTATATTGATTAACTAATCACATGTATCCTAATAGGCAGGATAGTGTGCACTGTAAACGCCTAGGTAACGGCCCATTGCTCAATAGCCCTGAGAGCTTTCCATCACATGGATATATAGATCTTAATACGCTGCTTCGATCATTACCAATAAGGCCTTATTACATAATACGTTCTGGCATGGTGTTATCCATTGTATATTCCTTTTCCTATTGATGTCTTTTGCCTATGTTTGCATAGGTGGAATCTCGGTGATGACCATGTCCTAGCCCAAACATTGAGTTTGTATTAAACCTTTAGTGCCCTTAGACATGTCTCCATATACTCAATTTGTACATAATGGTAACAGTACATGCCCATCTTGCATGCCGCCTAGATGGCATCAAAAAACCCACCATCGAAGCATACCATGAATACGCTTACTGTGAGGTGATTTGCAGTTTTCTCATCAATTCAATTTTGTGCAGATGGTAGGAAAAAACCCACCATCCAAGCACACCATGAATACGCCTTCTGTGAGGTGATTTGTAGTTTTCTCATCAATTTTGTGTAGTTACATCAATTAACGGATGTTATTCCTTCATTTTGCAGAGCGTAGCACACCATGAATACGCTTTCTCTCAGTTGATTTGTGAAGAGGATGCTCAAACAACCAACAACCACAGCTACGTGCTCGGTATTGATCATTTCACCCTGATGGGGAAGTGATAGGGATCAAGAAAACCACAAAGGAGGCAACCGCAACTGGAAGCACACCTTCCAAAAGGGCAATGAAATGTAAGAGAGTAGGTGCTTGTAACTCCTTCAAAATAGGTACAACCGTATGTTTGTATGTTTTTTACCTATGCAATTTTTTTTTCTTTCATTAGTGAATTTGATATTTTATTCACTATACATTTTGGCTGGGTATTTTTTCATTTGCAGCTGTATGATTTCTGATTGGAAGTTTCAGACAACAGACTTGCATAACTGCTTTAAAGGCTTCATTTGAAAGCAGTATTTAGTGAGTTGGCTGATTTTCAGTGTCTAAACATCATTCAATAACTTTATATTAAGGGTTTCCCAAGTTTTAAAAGTATATATATGTAGTCCTGTACTCCTGTCCACAGTTGTATTATTGATTGAAGATTGCATGAATTCATAGTTTAAGTTGAAGAACAAGTTGATGAACAGGGAAGGATACATGAGTCACTCTTTACAAGCATATGTATTATCCCATATTTCATTGAGACCTATGGTAGTAGCAACCAAGCTCTTTACAAGCATATCTCTACAAAAGTTGTGTGATGTGGCAACTACTGTTGAGGTAACGCTTGACTATTCTCAGACTCTAGCTAACTACCATGGCAGTTTGACAGTTTGGAAAGTGGAGTTTCGGCTGCGCGGAGCTCCTCTAACAACAAGTCAAATGCATGCGCGTTTTACTAACCCTTCCATTTCAACCTAACATCCCGGAAGTACATATTGCATTTCACCTAATTCAACATATATATAGAGAAATAGATATAGTTTTATTTGCTTTTACTCAGGGTTTCGGGCCCGAAACTCTGTATAGGTACAAGCAATCGAGCTTCGAAGGCGAAAGGACGGTTGCAAGGAAGGTTTAACAAAGAAGTTGGAGCGTGGAGTCCCGGGTATGTTTACATATTCTAGAAACTTAAATTACAATCCTTTAGAGATTAATTTTATGATTACTTGGAACTTGGTTCAATACAAATTTGTTTTTTGTAGACAATATATTTATGGAAACATTTACAGCGCCTTATCAAGTCAATAAAATAAGTTTGTGGCACAAATAAAGATTGCAGTTCCTCATCAATTCGTTGTCTGTTCGACCTTGAATACATCCCTGAATTAGTTGTTGACAAGGGATTTCCCTTGAAATATCAAAACATCTCTATTTCAGTGTATTGTTTTAGACTGTAGTCGTAGCATGTTAGAGGCCTAGTCAATTTGATTATGTTACTAGTGCTAGTTTCAAACCTACTACGAAGCAATTATTTGTTTATTTATTGCTTCAACACAGATTACAACAATGTTTTTTTAATTAGGTTTAGATGCTCTAAAAGTACAGATATGTAGCCTTCTACTCCTGTCTAGGACTGTATTATTTGTTGAAGATTCTATGAATCCATACTTTAAGCTGAAGAAGAAGTCGATGAAGAGGGAAGGATATGTGAATCACTCCTGTTGTACATTTATAGGAAGATTATGTTTTGCATAATGTGTCTCTCTGATGTTATGGGTTGCAACATACTCTTTGGAAATAAAAGATGGCATCTAATCTGCCTGCATCCGGTAACCATGCATTTTGAATCTCTAGCTTTAAAGAATATTTTGGTTGAAAATTGACAACGTTTATTTAAATATGGTCAATAGGGAGAGAATGGAAATTTAGGGCTGTAGATCTGAACATATTTCTTCAGGTAAGATAGGTTATAGTTTTTAGGTTTTCTGTTTGACTTTTAAGGTATAACCATTCCGTGGTGTACTGAGTGTCTTTGATACAAGCAACAGCTTCACTAAATGAGGACAATAAGCTCATGTTATAACAGAACTTACTTGCTATAAAACAATATTCCAAGCCAAGCTGGAAAGAATACCTTATAACAATGCTTCCTCTAAATCTTTAGTATACCTTTCCAGGTTAATGTCTTCAATAAACTTTCCCCCTGTTGTTACAGTCATCTTTTCTATTCTTGCACCAACAACATCACATTGTAGTTATGCTCGAGCACAAAATCTGTCTTTCAAAATGGCATATTTATATATAGAATGAATGACTGGAAGAAATACAACATTGATAGGATCAGCTGAAGAGTATTACCTCAGAAGACTGGCATATGCATATGCAGAGTGATGGCCGGATTAAGCATCCCAATAATGAATATATAAGTAGGAGAAATTGATTTAAACATAGTCTATCAGTCTACCTTACATTCAATGCAGGTTGGCAATTTAGTGGATTTATATAAATGCTCGGATAAGTATTTATGTTGCGTGTAAGAGAGCACGTTAAGAGAGCAATGCAGGTTGGTAGGTTGGTGCATTCATATAAATGCTCGGATAAGTATTTATCTTGCGTGTAAGAGAGCGGGTGACAATTTAAATGGCCAATCTTTTCAACTGACAGAAATGCCAGGTAGCAGATGAAGAGATGAAGATCAACCAAGAGCATATCAAGCAAATCAAGATCATATCAAGATGAAGGAGGAAGATGACCCCAATTGTCAGACGAAATCATCCTATGGCTAGAAAAAAAAACCAATAAATTCGGGGAGTCGACTCCCACTTGTTGAAACGCCTTACGACATAAATATGTATATCATATTATATATTATAAGTAATTGATAATGAAAGGTTGACATAAAAATTATAAACGGATTTACACTAAATAACTAAGATTTATGCTCATATTCTCACTTGCAAGAATTATGAAAACAAAGTTACTCTTAAAACACTCTAGCAATCAAAATGAATAAGGATCTAACCTTCATAATACAATAAACAAACTAGAATAGTCAACAACCAAATCTCATAAAGATTGTTTTTACCATTCATAAACATTAAATATAAATAACCCAAGGTCAATTTGGGTGTTTTCCCCAAATCGAATATCAATATTACTCAAACATATAGGCTGTCAATAGCCACAAAGTCACTCTAATATGATTTGGTCTCCAAATCATGGCTCAACAAGACCATGTATTTCATCATAAAGAATAATCTATGAAAACATAACTAAAAAATGCACAATTATCCTATTCCACATCATGGTCATCAGAACCAACGACCTAGGGTTTCTTTTCGCGTGAACTTTCCACCATAAACAAATTCATGCGAACCATATAACAAAGTAATTAATTATATTTCTCACATCAAAATATTAATAACTCAATGATTAGCCAAAATAGTTAAGTGAAGCGTCTTCAACCAATAACTAAGGGGATCAAGGACCAACTCCCTTCCCCATCTACATTTTAAAAATAGAGTAGTAAAAAATCCCATGCAACCTATCATTTTAAACAATGTTTATGGATCGATTCCCAATCCATGAAATTCATCTAACTATCATACCTCCAAAATGGGAAATGAAACACCGAGAAGAATTGCTATATGTTGCGAAATGAGAGAAAAGGAAGGTAACGACAATTAAAGCAGATAAGAAAATGCCGAATTGTACTTTTGAATAGTTGGATAAGCAAAACATATATCAATCATACAATATTTATTAGATAATTAAATTTGTTAATGTGTTGGCACCTTTATGTATTTGTTATATTTTTTTTGAAATTATGTTAGCGACAGTTATAACAAATGACTTATGCTTTAATAGTATAGCGTAATTGTTGCTTAGACTATCACATGCAAAAATCCTTGACAATCAACAACACAGGAGTAAGTAACTTTGTAGGAGTAATTAACTTGTTGATGCTTCAGAAACATTTAATAGTGAAAATTTTGCAGTAATAAGTAACAATTTCATAAAATCGAGAATGTTGTAGGCTTAATAATCAAAAGTTTGACACCAATTAAATGTAGTATTAAGTAACATGTCTAAATTATTGATAGCCAACAATAAGGATTCAAACATTGAACCTTGATCATGTACTATATTTTCTGTGATTTGTGCATAGTGAAGTGAAGATATCTTGAGAATATGCAACGAAATGTATAAATTTTTGGAAATACTAACAAGCTATAAATAGAAACCCATGTGAGTGATGGTAAGTAAGTGAAATTTGCATGTTTATTTTTCATACAAGAAACTATTTAATTGTTAACAAAAGAACAAAGGGGTAGGTAGTAATCAAGTTTTCCTCTATTTATATTGGCGATCAACATTGGGATGTTCATTTGGCGAGGAGAGTGCATGGATTGAGAGTTACAATGTTAAATGTAAAAGAGATAGAGAATGCGTGTGCGCCTATTCTTTCTTTCAAAGTGAGACATATGAAGTGTCTTTCATCTTTGCATATCATTCAAAGGAGAACGATGGTGCTATTCACATTCCTTATAATGTTGTCGTTTGTGACATTGTTGTGAAGGTCAAGCCCAATTTAGGTGTGTAAACAATTTGGATGATCACTCCAAGAGTGCCATTTACTAATCTTGCTGTTACCCACAAATTGCAAGATAAAATGACTCGTTTCCCGACACATAGTAATATTTATTTTTAGAGTTTATGGTCACCATTTTGTTCTACATCTTCTCTAGTGGTGGAATCTGCGAGAGATCTTACAATAGGAATAACCAACGATTGGAGCATGTATTTGTTATGATTGTTTGCAAGAAAAGTTCATTTTAAATAGATGTATTTCTGCGTCAAATTGTGAACTCTCCTCTATTGACAAGAATCTATTAGTTCTAGATTGGAGGAGGGTCCAATCCTCCATTGTTGGTGTAGCATTGCAGATGTTTGTCAATAGCTGACAGAAACGTAGTTGAGTGACATTAGTTCTCATTTGCGAGAAGATTGTTTCCAAACGGTGGTAAAGTCTATCCATAAACACTTTCCCATATTTTCTCCTGCATATATAGGCCTGTCCATCGCAGCTGGGAGTTGGCCCAAATCACCAACAAGAATTATTGATCGATTGCCGAATGAGTGGTTTTTGTTTCTGGAAAGCATTCATGCAAACAAATCTTAATCTGCATGAATATATTAGGCCCTATGAATCTCATTTCATCAATGAGAATGTATTGAGTATGTTTCATCTCTTCTTGGAACACTAATAGGGCTTATCCATGTAAAGGTTCCATGTCCTTTATAGGAATCCGAAGTAATACATGTATAGTGGTTGCGTGTATGTTGAATGCTGCAACTCCAGTAGGGGCGAGGAGTAGTAGTGGACTAGGGCCAAGGAATGCTTGATAAGATAGTGCATTTTTAATGGTGCCGATAAGGTGTGATTTACTTATGCCTATTGTGCATTGGATGATCATTCGTAATGGGTCCTTTTTTCCTTGTACCTATGAATGTTGTAGGACTATGTCAAATGCAAGTTGTTGATTGCAAGACAATGCATTTGTTGAAGTAGGTAGGGGATTGTTATATTGTATTACTTCCCCACTCGCGTGCTTGTATTTGATGTAGGTTTCCGCTATCTCCAATTTATTTCTTAATATTTCTGGATGATTCCATTTGTGGTTGGTGTCAAAATTTTGAAAGCCAAGAATGTGAAGCTCATTAATGTGGACATTTCCTGTAGGGACTAATATTGACAAATTTTTCCATTCATTCATATCCATATTGGGATGGATGGTATGAGTGGTATCCTCATCTTGATATGTTGGTTCATCTTGATTTGTTGTAGGGATGAGGTCAACATTGTCACATACCCCAATTTTGTAAAATTATGTAAATTGTTTTAATTCTATTCGTGAGACATTATGTTAAATTTAATGCTAAGTAGGATTGATGACTCAGCAGAGTCAACAGAATTGGAATGTAATTCAGAATATTTTTATTATTAATAAATAAATTATGGAGACAACAGCATGGGAGAGCTGTTAAAAAGAGGTTACTGGTCAAACTGGTGGATGGAACTAGGTGGAAGGCATTAGACAAGTGGCAGCATCCTCAAACACTTCCTAAGTTGCAGGTGGCAACTTCCCTATATTTGGGGTCATGATTCTCCAAGAAAGTGGAATCAGAGCAGGTGGTTCATTAAATGACAGTTAACCCAAAAAGACCTAGGCAATATTTTAAAAGTACTCAATGAAGAGAGCTGAGGCTGCTCAAATATTTTCCAGAGAGAATTCATTCAGGTGAATGTTATTCAGGAAATTCATTGAGGAAAGAGGGAAAAACAGTAAGGAAGTTGTCTGAGAGGATTGCTGCAATAACTTGTTTTATTACAGCTTGTTAGCTGGGAGAGCTTACTGAAAAAGCTCTGGGTTAATACTGAGTTTGAAGACCGGTATCTGACTTTGCTGCACCTAGTTCTAGCCAGGGAGACCAGAGCAAGCTCGGGAGTCTTGAGGAGTCACTGTCTGAGCGCTCTCCAGGAGTTGGTAGGGAAGAATGGCCTCCCATTGCTGTTGTTGTCCCAGTTTAAACAGGGTCTGTTACTTATCTATTTATGTTTTAATGAGTATGAATGAATGAATGTTATGTTTATATTATATGACAAAAGAGTTAGCTAGTTTAGTAATGTGAATATCTCAGGTTATCGGTAGTTAATATGTTGATGAAATTAAAGAAATTACTGTGTTTTCCCACATCTGGGTTCACCAGACCATACTCTAGCACAATATCTCGGTATTGGGAAGTAGTATCCTTCTAAACCGAGCTTCTTATTTAGTTACTTTCAGTAACTACAAGTGTCTTACAAATTCATAATTTATTTTCTTATAGTCTTAAAAACTACCTCCTAGTACTGTATTTTTGTGTTCCAGTAAATTCTACTGTAAAGGAAAGATAGTAGAAGTTAGATTAGAATTTATACTGTTTTACTATATAGTTTCCTTCCTTGTCTTCAGATAATTTCATTTCTAAAAATAAACTCAAAGCAAGAACAAGTTACAGAGCTGTCATTCTTATTTTTCAGAATATAAACATGTTAATATTTGTACTTACAGAACATTTATAAGTAAACATTATAACTAAGAAAGTAAACTAATTACAGCAGAACATAGAAAGTATATTATAAACTACAGAAGATTCAAATAATAAATACTATTTCCAAATTATTATAAAATAAACTGAGTAAATACTCTGAACAAATATTAATATGTGTGCTCATAAGATAATTGTAGATAGAGATAAAAATTAAATTATGAACTTAGATAAATACTATCATAACTAAGAAAGTAATTAAATTATAAAAGAAAATAGACAGTATGGTGTAAATTACACCAAAGTTAATTAATAAGTATTTTTATAGATAAACTGGTGGATTTACACTCAGGTTATTATTACAAAAACTATATTATTTACAGAAAGTTATGGTAGTAATTATACTAGTAATTTATTTATGTAATACAAGAATGTTATCACTATTAACATAAGTAGTATTTTATTACTGTTAACAGATTTTGGAACTAATCTTATTGTTTGCATTTAAGTATAGGTATATTGACAGTATTCAAATTTAATGAAAAGAAGGATATAAAATCCTATCTTTTTAACAGGGTATAAACTATGCATCTAATGGAGTATGAACTATGCATCAGTAATTACCTTTCCTTATTCATAAGGAAGTTAAATTATAAACTAGATATGGAAACCTTAATGAAAAATACTTTGCAAACAGTGAACAACAAATATATTTTGTGCAGGAATAAACAAAAGATGTACAGAATGCTCTTAATCGAGCTTATTTATCATTTACAAAAATAAGTAGTAACCCTAAATATTACAGAAAATACCTTCCAAACTTAACAGGATTATATAAGAATAAATAATGGAGTTACTTCTTTCAATGTCGGTTGGGGTTAATCCCCTTAAGAATCAAATTTATAAAAGGTAAGCATTAAAGAGTGGAGTTAACAGTATTTTTCCTTATAGTTGGTTATAAATCAACTTTTGCTTTTACATTAATATAAATCAAAAGAAGGACTTTGAAATAGCTAATAGTCTTCTAAAACAAGCATAATAACCAAGGATAAAACCTTATCCAGTCATAGTAATACAAAAGTAAAGACTTGGTGAAACCCAGTCTAGTTCATCATTCCATGGTCGTATTAAGCATTGACACCTGAAGGCTTACAACCTGTTCTATTAATATAACAACATTAATATTTACAAAACAAGATTTTACACTCACAGTCGAAGCCGGAGATCTCTGTGAGAGAGCTAGGGTATTAACCCTCAATGTATAACATTAAACATCAACTAAAAACCATGAAGGTCAAAAAGGGCCACAACGACCAACCCATCGTAATCCCTTAAGGATTCACACAAAGTGGACAAGCCATGAAGAGACCAGGGCTTACCGTGGCCCGTGTTACCATAACCCTCTTTCCTTTTGTTTGCAGAGAAAGGTAGCAGGCATATCTGCAAGAACCAATTAACAGCCGACTGTTAGTTACTATAGTAATGAAAAATAAATGAATTAACATTAATATTAGCTTCGATATCAAAGAAATAAATATATTTTGGTTACCTTCATAGTGGATAATCCCACACAGTGATGCCGAGACCGGCCTGAGCCAAAAACCTGCCAATTGATGGAAAAGGAGCGACATTACAACACTCTTGACCTTTGACAGTATAAGAAACCCAGCTAAACGATGGGCAGGGCAAAACCCTATAGCTGCATTGTTCCCTCCGTGCAAATAATACACAGTTTGCAGACAGCGTAAGCCACGCTACCTTGAAGGAAAAATCACACCCTTTGGAACGAAGAAAGGTAAGGATTATCACTGTTCATAGCTCAAGTTAACAATGGAGGTATCGTAGAGACAAGCAACAAGTTAATTCACACCCTAACCTATTCACACGGTGCAGTAGATGGGCTAACGAAGAGCTGGAGCAGCAAGAGGATTGATAGCAGACAACGCGACGGTAAAATGGACTAGGAGGGTTTGCAGAGCGGCCAAAGGCCAGAGGCAAAGGAGAATGGTGACTAGGGTTGGGTCAACTGCTTTTAAAATGCCAATGCATGGCCGAGGAGAGACCACGTATACTTTTAATACTTTCCATGCAGTGGGTAAAATTCTAAAGTTTCACGACCTTGTCCTTTGACTGATCTATAAACCAAATCATCGCGTGGAGATCCCATAAGGTGCTTTATACCATAGTATAACCTGCGTTATGTTATCAACCACGCAACATTAGATTATGGTTATAAAATTTTCACTATAGATATTACTCATTATCTTAGTCTCGTATACATAGGTATGGAGAGTTGTGTGAGTGGTAAAGAGTTATAAAAGCAATGGATTATGATTATGGCGTAGTTGTTTTAAACCTACAACTTTAATGCCAAATGCCTTAGTCTTCAAAAGAATGTAAGCAATATAACATTTCTTTTAATTCTATATTTAGTGGTAATTTAATTTATATTATTCATCAATTTGATTTGGTTTACTCTAGTTCATATCATTTGATACTTGTTAGTATATTAACAACCTTTTTAACATTCTTAGAATCCTGGTGGGGACAATTAGTCTTTTGTCGCTTTCTAAGATCAGAACATTTATGAAAGATGTTATAAATTAATGTATGATAGGTAGCTTGGATATACTTAACCTTGTTTGTTTGATAGAATAGTCTTGAAAACTCACAAAGGGGTTAAATATGATAAGTCTAGGACTGATCCTAAAAGTGAATTGGTCTCTATCCAAATGTCGATATTGGAAATAGTGTAGCATTCCAAAACAGTGCAAACCCTTAAACTATTAAGGGAATATTTTAATCAAACAGTAAACTTGTACATGATTAAAGTAAGAAAAGTATAGATCGATACTTGTAATATCTTATCATTTATAACAATAGTTGAAAATATGAAGATGATACAATCTAAACATGTCATATTACCGTAACTATGAGTAATAAAATTAAATCCTTGTTGTTGTGAATTTTCTACCATGCTAGCTGTTTAAGTAAAAGTAATTATTACATTTTTTTACACTTACTTCAATATGAGAATTTAAATGGTTTCATTCTGTGAAGAATTGTTAAACTCTATTTTTCTGGATAAAGAAGTTAACGGTCACCTATATGAGTAGAATTCAATTCTCTAGCAATAGATCTCAAAGAAACTTAGTAAAAGTTTTACCTTTAAAGCCTGGTAAATATGTCTAGCATGTATGTACTTTCACTAAATAAATTATATACAGAAAATCATATTGTGAACTTCCGAGACTTGTTAATAGCGACCCGTATATCTTACCTGTATACCTGTAATAGAAGAAAACTGCTGCGTTAGCTCGGAAGCTAAGTAAGCCCAGTCCTTCATGACAAACCCACCTTGTGTCGCAAACAGAAAAACAATCAGTAACGGAAAGGAATTACTCTTTAAAAGTTAAGTATAATCAAAAGATCATTCAGTTACAATTCTAGTAACATAAACTAATGAAACAGTTAATGACTGTAGTTAATAAGAATATATGCTATTTTGAAAATTTTAAATTTTTTGGAATTTTTGGGGTTTTGACAAACATGCCATGCATTGTAGGTATTTCTCATGTTTTTCCAATTTGACAAAATGACATGTGATGTAAGGCCCATGTCTTTAGAGAAGGAAGAAAAGGGATTATATAAAATCAATTCACTTTGATAGAAGTCAAGAAATGCATTGGAATATTTGGCTAGAATTGAGGTAAAACATGGCCATACATGGACAATTGCAGGTACATTTCTTCTTCCATTTTCCCCTTTTGTGTGCATGGTTATATGACCATTGTTGTGCAAGGTCAATAAGGAAGAAATGGTCCAAAGTTGGAGGATGTTGCAAATAGGAATATATGAAGCTGGATCCAGATAAGTAATCACTTGATTCAAGAGATATATGGTGAAAGATGTGGCGACCAACATTTAGTTTGATGAAGGAATGACTGCATGTGGAAAGACGCCATTTTTGTAGCATATGGAAATTTTCTTGAGCACTAATGTCTCGATAAACAATTGCTTTTGAGTGGAGATGATGGTATGCATATGATGTTGGGTCATGTGGACATGATGCAACTGTGATTCTAGTTAGCATATGATGGTAGGTATTTGATTTTCCCTATGCTTTGGAATCATATTTGTACTTCAAGATTGCATACTGTGACAACAATGGTTGGAAATCCACATTTGCTCACCATGTTTGAAGTGTGCTTGGATTATGGATGTTTAAATGCTCATCATTGTGTGTTGGATGATATATTTTTGTCCTTTTTCATCAATGTAGAGAGATGATTCATTTTGTACCTTCCACGGAAATTTATACCTACATTCAAGTGTATTCCCTTTTCTACGCAAGCATGAATTTTCATTGCATTTTGTATGTATTTGGACTCGATTTAAGAGTTTCTCATAGTCATGAAGTGGGTTGGATGAAAGTATATCTTTTGTATCTAGCAAGAAATAGTTGTCCTCAATGGATTGATGTGCATGGATGTGAGCATCATGATTATCTCTAGGATTCCATGTTGTAACATATTCGTCGAAGAAACTCTTTGCAGTATTGATTTGATCTGGATCTTTCCAATTTAATGTTTCCATGTTAGGAGCACCATCAAGCCATAGGAAACCATGTATATGTGCAGATCCACGATGTTTCCATTCATACCTATAAAAGAAATGGTATAGGATTAGAATAAATGAAAAATATATAAAATTTGTATAGAGGCAGAGGTAGGTAGTATATAATGTGTACCTATATTAGTAATATGTTGTGTGCATGTTTTTGTTGAAGCATCTCCTCACTAGAAGATTGAAAATATTTAATGCATGTATGCAGCTACAAAGTGGGGCATATCAATGATAATATGAGTACGCCATTGTTGATGGGATGCTAGGTCAAAAGGGCTAGCCTATTGCATAACGACATGCAAGTTTGGCCATTTTGTGTCTGCTGCACCGATAGTGAAGAATAATGTAGGGAATTGCAACTGTGTGATCATATTTGTTATCTCAATCCTTCGTAGTGTCCAATATGCTTTGGTTCTATGGAGGTGTGCTCCGAACCACATGACATGATCTAGGAGGTTGTCTATAGGAATGTCCTATAGATGTATGTGAAATTCCTTAATTGTGGTTGGTATGTTATTCCTCAATTAGTAGTTTCCTGAATCCTGTGGCACATAATTAAGTTGTACAAGTAGTATTTGAAATGAGGATGACAACCAAATATGTTTTCATGGTATATCATTAAGTGTAATGCATAACCATCAAGTGATTTGTTCTTGATATGCAGTTAGTGAGGTAGTGGATCCCCATTTGGGAAAAGATTTGGGAATGCCATGTCAAATAGACCCTATGTGTTTTACTCATTTATTGGTGATGACCCAATATTTGTCCAGTCAATGGTAGTTGGTGTAGTAGTGGATGCAGTATGAAAAAAATCTTTGATTTTTTCCATTTCTCATTTTGCATTAGGTAATCTGAAGGAAAACGAAGATACTGCATGTGATGGTTGGATAGAAGTGTGGTTATATAGGTTAGGGATATTTGAATTGATTGAAGAGGAAACACCATTGCATGTAGAAATATACTCGGATTTGAGAGTAGATATCAGCGCATGCTTCTAGAAGTGATGAAATTGAATTATCACATAAGCCATTTTATCACATGCAATTACAATATTTTTGGTCTATTTCTGATTGGAAAATGTTTCCTCATGTACTCTCAATTTGAACAAGTAATGGTTGAAGAAAATATTGAATAATATGGATGTGGTTTCTTTAGTATTTACTTCATAACCATATTCAAAAAGCTTTAGAGCAGGTATGCCGATAATTTGTTCTGCAACATTCTGGAATGCAGTCACATCAACTTTCCCTCTGTGGTCTTCAATGCTGAATTGGAATATGTACTTGTATTCACATTCAAATGCATGTTGATTTCACCTTTGACACTTCCATATACCATCCTCAATAGGTGTGATTTTTTTTTTGCACTTATGATCTTCAAATGTAAGTGGGCATACAACATACCAACAATTTTATGTATCCAGAGAAACAATAGTTTCCTCACTGACTAAAATGTATAAAGGGTCCACCCCTATACCGATCCCTTTAGTTTGTATATCAGACAAGTGCTTTCATATGAAATGATGTCCTCCTAAAGCACCATGTGCATATAATGAGTAGCATTGGAGGTCTGTACCTAGATTTTCAAACCAAGTTCACAATTCTTGAATTTCTTTGAGATCAGTGTTGATGTAAAGCTAGGATGAGAAGGTTGTAGTAATCGAGATCTTATTGAATTTTGTTATTTACCCAGCCTTAATAGCAATTATTGGAAAGCTATTTATGGTGGCATATTTCTCTAGATTATATTTATTGCATAAGACCCCCACAATGTGACCTCAATGCTATAACTTGACATGTCGTTTAGCTGAAGGGTTCTCTTATGTGTCTCCATTCTATTTTTCCTCATTATTGTTATTGAGGGGATAATGCATATAACAACCCCAATAATATCAACTACAAAGTTCTTGATTAGAGTTGGTAATTCATTAATAGGAGTGAAGATGAAGTTATGGTTTTCTATTGAATGCTCATCATGTAAGAAATATTCTATGGTGGAGTTACTGGAAATATTTATTTCCCAATCATTTTTCAAATGATTGAATTCTCTCTTTCCATATTTGATGAGACCTTTTCATATTGTGTACAGTTTACCAATATCTTTTGAAGGGTGGAATTGTGTTGCTTGGATGTTTAAGCATGTGATGCGTATTTCACTACCCACGATATCAATGACATCAAGGCTAAACACATGTCCATGTTCCTTAGCATTGGTGAAGGTGCAAAGTTCAATTTTTGAAAGGAATCTGACTTTCTATGTCCATTCTTGCATGTATGGCTGTAAAGATTTTATAGGAGTAAGTATTGGGGGTGTGTTAGTTTTTTCTAATTGCTATTTTCTAGGAGAACTTACATTCTTATTCAACAGTGGGCCACCAATAATTTATGATGTCATAGTATGCACCTGTATATCATGAACTATAAGAATCCTGTAAAACACGAATACAATGTATGGTTAAAGAGTAAGTACTATAAATTATGGTTACTGTGTGTGATTTATGTTGTTGAGAAATAAGTAAACAAGTGGATACAGACTTGTTCTTTTGGATAGATTTACAAGTGAATCTATTTATTTGAACCAATGATCCAATTTCCACTTGAGATGATGTGAAAAGGGAGCCGAGAGGTGAGGCAAATAGACTTTGTATTGTAGTATTTCCATCAACTAGGTGTATAGAATGATGATATTCAAAATTTGGAGTGAATTCCAAAATTTTCAGAATAGGATTGCAAAGTACCTTTCCATTTCCAATCCTTGTAATAGAGTTCAATGTTAACTTTGAGGCCACCACTATAAATTTCTCTTTTTAGAGGATTTCTATGTAGGGGTCCCAAAACATAGCCTAAGAAGAAAAAAATTTGCATCAATGTATTAGGATATATATATATATATATGTGTGTGTGTGTGTGTGTGTGTGTGTGTGTGTGTGTGTGTGTGTGTGTGTGTGTGTGTGTGTGTGTGTGTGTGTGTGTGTAATATAAGAAGAAGACATATGTAGGTTGAGTAATTTTTTGAAGGATTCTATAATTATTTGAACATCAAACATTTGTAAAACAAGTACAAATATATTCTACATTTTGTGTAAAGAAAGAAATGTCTAGAATATATTTAACAAATTTATACCATGTTATGAATAATACCATTGTAAAAGTATGCAATCATGATATAGCCATATTTTATATAGAGAGAGAGAATTCTAAAAAATTATATTATATTTACTTGAAATATGTAGAACAAAGAACTCTTATTTAATAGATAATAGAATATGAAGTTGAATAATGAAAACTTGAATGATTAGTTAATTATTTGATAGATATAAAATGATGAACTTATAGTGAAAAATTGAATTATTGGTTAATAAATTATGCATTTTAATGTTTTAATGTAAAGATCATATTTGTTGGTTAGTAGGAATTTGAATAAAAAATGAATAAGTTGATATATCTAAAGCTTGAATGCTTGGTTATTAAAATACGTACTGTAATATAAAAGCATTTTTTTGTTAGTGGGAGTTTGAATTACAAAGTGAAGAAGATGATAACGAATTTAGAAAACATATTTTATAATTACAAGTACTCGTAATAAAGTCGATTTTTTTTGTTGTTGCAAAAACATTAAATATAAAATTTGTCAAATGATATACACAAAAGATATATATTGGATTGCATGTAAAAATGTAAAGATATGTACATTATAGATAGTCGATAAGATATGGTTATGTTCAAAGTGTGGGAAAATATGTAGGTCTAAGCAATGTTGGAAGAAAGCATCAACCTCAACCATGTTTTGTCTTACAATTTTTGTTTTTGTTTGTGGTTTTAATACCACAAATATTTTTTCTCTAGTTATACTCTCTTTTGTATTCTTCACAACATAAGATTTAAGACCAATTTGAGCCAAACGATGTGTTAGTTCATGTTTTAATGCGTCCTCTATGTTGTCATATATTATACCAAAGCCTTTAGAGAATGGAGGTTTTGTTTGGAAACCAGAAATGAAAATTGTTTGTTTATTTGCAACATTAAATTTCCTCAGTAGTTCCTTTTTTATCTCTGGCCTAAAAAGATTACCCCTTCTAGTATGGAGAACATGGATTTGAAATTGCTTTCTGTGTATATGGAGGTCATCTACAAGGCGTCGAGTGAAAAATGTATGTCTTGTTCCTAGGTCCACCATTGCTACTTTAGTCAGGAAGTTATATTCCAATTTTGTGATTTATTTGTAGAAACCTCACAACGAAGGAAATAACATAGTAAGTTTATTTGTAGAGTGCATACATTTGTTTTATGTTAAATACAATGATAAATAGAAACAATATAATCTGAGTGCAAAAAGAGAATGTATAGTAATTAATATGTATGTGTCAAAAGATTGGATGGAGAAAATATTGGTGTGTTTATTTGGAAATGAAAGACAAAAAAAATGTGTGTATGATTTCCAATGACATTGAGTGACCCAACTAGATCTATGGACTATAAACCAAGATGTACAATGATGTATGTGAGTCTTCACAAATAAAAACAAAGTGAATAAGAAGTACATAACTATAAATTGAATTAAAAAAATTCAAAATCTAATTGTAAGCATATATTCTTTCAAACTACTATATGTTTGGAAGAGTATATAAGATAAACCATACTTTGTTACAAAAAATAGAGGAAAGAAAGTTGTTATGTTTATAGGTATATGAAAAATGGATAATAATGAAATAATAAGTGTAGAGGATTGTTTTTTAGATGAGATATATGATGAAAATACCTAAGTGTAGTGAAAGTGTAATATTGTTTGTATCTTATAAGTTAAAAAGAACATGTATGAAAACATATCTTCCTATGCAAATTTTTTTGTTCTATATATATATATATATATATATATATATATATATATATAAACATAATCCAGATGCAATTCTTTGGAGATTCAAAGATGGTGGTGGACTGGGTTAATAGGAGGATCCAAATAAATGCCCCTCATCTACAATAGCTTCTCAATGCAATTAGTAGGCTTGGAAAAATTTACAAGCTTTAGTATTGCACATGTATACAAAGAATTGAATTCTGAAGAAGACAGACTATCCAAAATGGCCCTTCTTTTGGAGCTAGGCAAGATAGAAACATAGGTTTTTGCAGGAAATCAAATGTAATAGATAGGAAAGACAAGAACACATGCTACAGGATGACGAAAATCATTGAGTTTTTTTTGTAATATGATGTAATTTTGTAAAGACGTATACTAAGGAAATATTTTGTTGAAGAAAATACTCTATTTATTCTTTAATGAAATTTCCTATGGAACACTTTAAAAATCCATCCTTTACTTAGAATGGCAGATATTTTCCTATTGGAAAATATATATAACTAAAGTTATATTTATCTATCATAAAAAAGAAGATTTCAACTTCATTTATTACATCAACATCATGATATATTTAGTATTTGCAAATTTGTTAATCATAAATTTAATAAATAATCACATGTAAAGGTATTGAAAGAAGAAAATAAAGGTAAGTTTAGTTGAAAATAAAATACTAAAAAAAATGTGTTTGATTTCTAATGGGGTATAAAATAAGATGTACAATGGTGTATATGATTCATGGGGAGGCCCTCGTTAGATGGGATCAATGAAAGGTCCATTTTTAGTCTACCATCCAACTTGGGATGTGTAATGGGGGATTCATGAGTCCACACAAACCTTACTTATGATGTATGATAACATATATCATCCATGACATTCCGATTTTAAGTAGTATTGTCACGGGGACTTCACTTGTTGTCCAATATCCTATCACGTTAGTTCATATTGTGGGTCTTAAAATTATCAAAAATTGAACCAAAATATTGCAGGTATTGGGGGGGTGAGGGGTTTAAGGTGGGGGCGGGTAGGGTGGTTTATAAGGATTGAGGTATAAAAAGGGGTGGGGAGGAGGTTTTAAGTATTGGGAGGGGGTTTCAACAAAAAGAGTTTGGGTCAATATCTCTCGAAATTAAAGGTATTCTTTAATATCCCACAATCGCACGTGCTATGTGAGAGGTTCACTAAGCGAAGTCCCCATGAGTATTGTTAAGTACTACTCTCTTGTATTTCCATCAATCTAAGATGCTATAACATAATTATACATTGAATATAAACTAAAGAAAAGTAGAATTATATGCATTGCTTTTCAAACTACTATGTTTTTAGGAGAGTAGATATTTAGGAAAAATGTTTGTCAAGAAAAGACATAGTAGTATATTGATATGTTTATAAGGATACTAATAGACAATTAAGTTTCAAGGACTGTTTGTTTAGATGATAAATGATGGAAATTACAAACCATGTATGTAAAGTGTAATATAGTTTGTAACTTGTAATTTGTAACTTGAAAACTATAGCATATAGAAAAATGTATCATATTCATATCTAATGTCTTTTTTTTTGTAATATAAAAATGACCAAATCTATATTTTCATATCTATGGACTACAAACTAAGAGGTACAATGATGTATATGAGGCTTCACAAATAAAAAAAGTGAGTAAGAAGTACATAGCTATAAATTGAATATAAAAAAATCAAAATCTAATTGTAAGCGTATATTATTTCAAACCACTATGTGTTTGGAAGAGTATATAACATAAAACATACTTTGTTAAGAAAAATAGAGGAACAAAAGTTGTTATGTTTATAGGCATATGCCAAATGGATAATAATGAATTGGTAAGTGTAGATGATTGTTTTTTAGATGAGCTATATCATAAAAATACGTGTAGTGAAATTGTAATATTGTTTGCATCTTATAACTTAAAAAGAACATGTATGAAAACATATCTTCCTATGCAAAGTTTTTGTTTTTTTTTTATATATATAACTAAATATATATTTATTTATCATAATAAAAGTGGATTTCAATTTCATTTATTACATCAGCATCATGATATATTTATTATTTTCAAAGTTGTTAGCCATAAATTTAATAAATAATCATGTGTAAAGGTATTGATTGAAGCAAATAATGGTAAGTTTAGTTGAAAATAAAAGACTGTACAAAATGTGTTTGATTTCTAATGGGGTATAAAATAAGATGTACAATGGTTTATATGATTGATGGGGCCCCCCTGGTTAGATGGGATCAATTAAATGTCCATTGTCAGTCTACCATCAAAGTTGGGGTGTGTAAGGGGGGCTTCATGAGTCCACACAACCCTCACTCCTGACGTATGATAACATATCTCATCCATCACATTCTGAGTTTAAGTAGTATTCTTAAGTACTACTCTATTGTGTTTCCATCAATCTAAGATGATATAACATAATTATAAATTGAATATCAACAAAATAAAAGTAGAATTATATTCATTGCTTTTCAAACTACTATGCTTTTAGGAGAGAAGATATTCAGGAAAAATGTTTGTCAAGAAAAGACATAGTAGTAGATTGATATGTTTACAAGGATACTAATAAACAATTAAGTTTCGAGGGTTGTATGTTCACATGATATATGATGAAAATTACCAAACATGTATGTAAAGTGTAATATAGTTTGTAACTTGAAAAAAAATATCATATAGAAAAATGTATCATCTTCATATCTAATGTCTTTTCTTTGTAATATAAAAAATACTAAGTCTATATTTACATATGATAATTAAAGGAAAAAAACATGTTATAATCATACATTTATATAAATAAAGATAGCAAGTATGCAATTCCCAATATGAAGGGTAATATTTGATTGGTGGTTTAGATATATCATGCATATTCAAAAGGGTTCGGAACTAATTTATTTGGAATTAAGTATAATAAGAGGAAATGTGGGAATAGTGTTGATAAACTATCCCTTTGATTGAAATCAAAACACTGTTTGTAACTACTATGCTTTAATATAGTTTGTAACTTTTAACTTGAAAAAGATAACATACAAAAAAAAATCATGTTAACATCCAAAGTAGTTTCTTTGTTATATAAGGAAAATAAAATCTATATATTTTCCTATCATAATAAAAGTAAGAAAACTAGTTCAATTTCATTTATTACATCAATATCATATAATATTTATTACATGCAAAGTTCTTAATCATCATTGTAAAAAACTAAATATTTGGTCATGGAATTGTTATTAAATACCTTATGAAAACAAGGCTAAACAATTGCATGGAGAGATCAGAGGAGACCTTTGATGGGATTGGAACACAAATTCTACAAAGGGAGTGAATTATTTTGCATCTAGTCTACAAAATTGTCTTAGATAAAATTTAGGCACTAACTATTATATTTAGCTAATCATATGTTTTCTTCAACCTGTTTCATATGAAATCATATTCCAACACCAATAAAATCATAATATATTTTTAAATTTCTAAATAAATGTAATAAATAAAATTGATTTCAAATTTAATTATTTTGCAATATCTATCTTATATGAAAAAATAAATGTATAGTTAAATACAACATAAATATTTGAAAATTTTAAATGTGAATGCATAGATAATGTTTATTAAGAAATTATATTGTTTTTTCTTGCATTGAACATTTTAAATGGGAATGCATAAATAAAATTTATTTAAAAAATATATTGTTATTTTTGCATTTTTTCATAGAAAAAGAGGAGTTTTTTTTTCATTGTAAATTCTAAATTTGATCATCATTTTTATTTTAATAAGATTGAAAGCTTTGAAAATTAGGAAATTGTTACTAAGCTCCTCCAATTGATAGATATAGTAATTACATATAAAGGGACTCTTATGGGCCACATTACGATTAGATTGCACGAGAAGAAAAAAAATGGTGGGAGAAGGAATAATATTAGGGTTAACCATTCATTGTATCCTCCTCAGATAGAATATGCACATCCTTTAGAAGAGAGGAGGGACACACACTTCAATATATAATCGCAATAGTATATTGTGTGTAGATTGTCGTATCATATTTTGTTTTTTGAAAACACAAGTTTAACAATGATTTTAGGGGGGAAACCAAGCATGAATATTTTTTAGTCCTTTCATTTTATAAGGAAACACTGTCAAACATTTTCCAAAATGACATATCAAATCTCAATAAAAAAAATTGAAAACATTATGAATAGAAAGCTATCATAATTCTCTAAAAGTTTTTTTTTTACTTAAAAGTGAAATTATAAACAAAAATATCACTTTTGTTCGCCCAAAGTTGAAAAACATGAAAAAAATAGATTTATTTTCTCATAAGACCCCCCAAAATAGACACCCATCTTCATGGATTCACCCTTCCATTATATGTTTTGGACGACTTTCATATAGATTTTGTAATACTCTTTGTCATATCACATCCCTTGAATTTGGTGAAACTCGAGCATGTTCCAACCAATATTTCTTTACAATATCTTTAGCACCTTCTCCCATTCTATATTTGTAAGGTTGTCTAAAAATAATTGCCCAGCAAGCAAGTTCATCATTTTCATCTATTTGCATTATGAATTTGCTATGTTTGTATAATGTCTTTCTTGAGGTTCCAATTGCTTGTGCTAGTTGTGTTGTCAAATGTTTTTGTCTATTACTAGATGAAACAATTGCTATCTGAACTGCTCTATGTGCAGCACTAGTATCTTTCTTTCTGGATTTTCCAATTTTTTTTATTGCATCACCTATATTTTCTGTGATGAACCCTTCATACCTCAAAGCGGTTATGTGTGAAGAGTGTAAAATTCTATCCCTTTAGTGGAAGCTTTTAAAAGTCATTTCAATGAAGCATGATAAATCGAAAATGTCAACTACACGTATTGTAAAGTGATCCTTTGACAATTCGAAATTCATTCTCCTCTATAAAAATCCAAACATGCAATTTGCACCCACTTTGTCGAGGTCGATGTTTATAACATAAACCAAGCAATCTTGTTTTTCCTTCGAAAATACATATGATTTAGTAGACTTAAGACACACATTTACATAAGTCCTAAAGCTAAGGCAGAGTCTTTTTTTACATTAACATCTCTCTTTAGATCAGTTCTCTTCCAAGGCCTTATCTTGTAATATAATACCTCCCCATTTATGGTGCAAATACAAAACAACATGACTTTGCCGTCGAAAGGTTTGATCACAATAAAGAACCATTTATATCTACCACTTGAAAACCTACTTTAGATACTTTAATCATAATTCAGCATAATTGTCTTGTGACTAGCAAATGGGACCCACTCATTTTGATCATTGATATTTACCTAAGGTATCTACTATCATCACCTTCAGCAAAAGAGGTATTGTTTAAACTTTAAGGACTAACCATTTACAAACACCAATAAAACATAAGAGACAATATTCTTCCTCAAAGCACATCATTATTGTAGCAAACAAGTAAATCCTCAAATGCATATAGCGTGAAAATTGTGTGCCTGTAGAATGGCAACACAGTTTAATGCTTACATGGCATTACATATTCAGGTATCTAAATCAGAGCTTAAAACCCTACATAGGCAAAGAGGGTGTATTTTAAGTCTAGTGCTTCCCTTCATCTTTTATGCATATCCATCATTCAATAATTTAAAAACATTATTTAACGAGAGCTTATACAAATTAGTACCCATAAAATCACAGTATGAGAAAGCGAAAATATAAAACAAACAGGCGCACAACATAGGGAGACACCAAAAGTACGTGGTTCACCCCAAACTCGGGGTTACGTCCACCAATCTGTTGCATCATGTAAATTATTTTCAAAAGGATGGTTACAATCCAAGACAACTCTGTTGCATGCACATCTTTGGTTTACATTGCAAGAACTCCTCATGGAGTATTCCTTTATCCTTACCACTGGGTTCAATGAACAGTTTTTCTCTAGAACATAAAGACACATCACAGTCTTTATATCTATGTTCAAAACATCAAGACAATCACAGTCCTTTGTCATTAAGACAAAACGCAGTCTTTATATATCTATGCTCAATATCATTAAATATCTATGTTCATTATGAGTAAGATAAATCGCAGTCTATGTTTATACTCATTAAGACAAAACGCAGCCTCTGTGATCAGTATCAGCAAGGCAATTTCCAGTCTATGTTTATACTCCATAAGACAAATCACAGCCTCATATCTACGATCATTATGAGCAAGGAAAAATGCAGTCTATGTTTATTCTACTTAAGACAATTCCCAATCTACGATTACTCTTATTAATATATATTAACAACAATACCAATCGTTGTCTATGTTCATTTTCATTAAGATTAGTCACTGCCTCATACCTATGATTATTAACAGCAATACCAATATCCGTCTATATCTATTATCATTAAAATAAATCAATAAATCGTAGTCTCATACCTACGATTATTAACAGCAAACAAATTGCAGTCTTGTTTATTCTTCTTAAGACAATTCCCAGTCTAAGTTTACTCTCCTTAAGACATATTAACAGCAAACGCATCTCCTACCCTCATGCAACAGTCAAGATAAGCAAAGCCACACGCGAGATTCTTGAGCGTAGAATCGTGGAAATATTCATTTCCTGTGGATGTGGCGTTAGTGGAGAAGAAAACCCTAAAGGTGAATCCTAGATATGTAGAGATTTAGACAAGCATAGGAATTGAACAATACTACATTTTTAGGCAATTGAATATGAAAAACCATAACTTATTGACATTCCAGGTGACAAAGGGATGTCTCAGATAGAGATTTAACTCAACATTTCAGATTTAAATGACCTGGTTCCCATTAAAATAAAAAGGGCAGAGGTAAAACAAAAACCAGCATTATAAGATATCCAGCGGCCCATACATATGGATAGATCCTAGTCGAATGTGCTATCACCCAGCATTCTTTCTCCCACCAGAATCATGGCACTGCGCATTGCTGGTTGGTTTGGCACATTGGATCTTGTCCTCTTGTCCGCTGTCTGCTATGAATCGTAGCTATACCTACCTATAAAATCATCTCAAAGCGAATAGATGAATAATATATATTGATAAAGGTCCTAGCCACACCCAGTATTATGAGTGTGCTTATCACCACAGTGTTGAGGCCAGGCCGCTTGATGAAAATTCATCAATCTAAGATACCTTAGAGTACTTAGATCACACAAGGAATATAGAGTTTACATCTTACGGAATCAAAAGAGAACAGCGTCAATCGTATTGATTACCTCGAAGCTGCCAGAATGGTAAACTGCAAGCTATGTCCCTCCAATGTTAAATCACAAGTCGCAAGTTCTCGACTCATTTTGCTGAACACTGCACAACCTGCCAGGCCTCCCTCTCTCACTGGAAACGTACAACAGAAAGAACCCTTTGGATTCCCATGGGTGTGCAGAGATCATTCCTTTTCCCTTTGCTCTGCCTCTTATCTCCAAGGTAATACCTGGCCCTCAATTTCACCGAGGAGTTCCCTTCCTTTGCAAAGCGTCCCCTCTCCTTCTCCTCCATCCGGTGGCGGTATAACTCTTTTTTTTCCCCTCCTTTGATCATATCCTCGCCTCTCTAAAATATCAGTCCGCTATCCGTCGAGGCATAAGGAAGAAAATAATAATAATAAACGCACAAGCAGAGCACGCGGGTCCCCTCCGTTCCCCTGGGAGTAGAAGAAACAGCGTTCAGGTATAAATCCCATATTCTTGGTTATTAGATCTGTCATCCTTAGTGGGTGGCAGATTTCTCATTTTTTCAGTGATATAGGCATGCGTCCAACCCATGAGCGTTTCCCCCTTTTTCTTTAATTTTATTTACTATGTGCCAGGGAAGTTTCATAACGCCTCCATAATTTGTGCTTCCAAACTAACGCCTCCTTGATTGAAGACTAA
>LPNX010833676.1:113299-135037 GCA_001517045.1 Pseudotsuga menziesii
TGTGGAGTTTTATATTCCATTTTTTGTTTAATATTCTGTAGTGGATCAGTTCCGGATTGTTTAACTTGTGTCGGTGTATGCTTGTTTTCTTAGATCCACAGATTAGGTAGTTAATCGCCTACTTACTAAGGTTTTGCTGGTGAGGGCCTTTGCCTTGAGCTCCTCACTGGTAACTCAATACAATTATATTTGACTATTACAAAAATAATTAGTGAGTATAAGGGGGACATTACATCCTTCCCCCCTAAAATTAACACCGTCCTCGGTGTTCTTGTCCTTCGACCATTTCCCTCGTATCCTGAGTCATCTTTTCTTCTTTTCATCTCTTCATTCTGAACCATGGAGATCCTTTGGTACTTCTCAAGTCTCCATCATTTAAGACCTGCAATTTCCTACACAAGGTTCGGGTCTAGCCAAAAAATTTCTCAGCAATTCATTGTCAAAAATTGTAATTCAATTAAACATATGCCATAGATTCTTTTGCATTGTAATAATATGCGATTTTTTGGTGTTCCTTTATGCCATGATATCCAATCATTTCCATAATGCAAATAAAACATGATTACTACCATTTTTCATTGGTTTTACCTCAAACATTTGGTCAATTAGGTCGTCCTCTACCTGAGGAACCATTTTTCACATTAAGCAATGTAACAGTCTTTGGACAGGTCATTTAACATGTTTTATGCTCGTTATGTTTTTCCAAACTCCCTTGGAGTTTCTTTTTTCTTTTCTGGTGTGGACTTACAATAATTCTGAGGTTACTCTCCTCAGTGACATCAAACAGCGTCCTGTCTTTCTAGATGTCCAAAATTTTTTCCTAGGTCTTTTGCCACACCCCATGCCTAACACCAATGTGCTCACGCGACAATCGCTTGCCTAACACCATTGTGCTCCTGCAGCATGTATGCCTAACACCAGTGTGCTCATGCGGCAATCACTTACCTAACACCACTGTGCTCCTGCAGCATGTATGCCTAACACCAATGTGCTCACGTGGCAATCACTTGCCTAACACCACTATGCTCCCACAGCATCCAAATTTTCCTTGTTCATATTTGTACAAATCTTAACTTTGATTATTGCAACGCGCACTCTAGGGTGCTTTCATGACTTTATTGTCATTGTATCGGTTCACGAATCAACTACACAGTGAGTCAAAGCTTTCATTGACAACCCAAAATTTCAATAATCAATTATCATAATTTGTATCAATTTTTAATAGTCATTCACAATCTACACATACTTGTAAACAAGACAAGAGAATTACTCCTTACCCCTTTTCTGAGTGAAAGTGCGTATCTTACATACACAGGCATATTTATGTACCATAATGTACTTCGATGTAGCAATGGTCATAATCTTGGTGAAGCCTGCAATGTTAGTATGCCAACAACATCATTGATAGTTATCCCTTGTTTATAAAAACACTCGAGGTTCAACAATTATATTAAGTAAACAATACCCATACTTAACCTCCTTATCTATGGCAACAAATATTTCCTAACGGTTGGCTCCAACCGTTAATGTTCCTGGCCTATCCTGCCATGTTAGCATATCACATTATACCGCATTCATCAACTTATTTATCCTTATCAAATCCATATCAGCTCTTAAGATGCCCATCTTAACATCACCCAAGCAACAACCATGTTCCCAAATTCTTAATGGTTTCATTCACAAGACCACCAACAAGATCATTTAATCTAGCGCTAGAATTCAATTCTAGGGTTCTTGTTAGAATCTAAAAAATAGACATATGATAGCAATAAAATGGTCTATTAGCATATCAATACCCAAAATAAATAAAAAATACCAGCCATGGGAAAATCAAAACATAGGATTGTTCAAAATTAAAACTCAATCCAAGCAACAAGGAACCAATTCCAGAATATGCACTTAATAAGAGCATGACTCTAAGAATTCATTTTCTTAATCATGAAGTTGGTACTTGTAACTACACATAAACATTTCAGTCTGCACAACATCATTCACTAATATCCAGAACATCCCTAGCGAGGTCAACATGGATCAAGAAGTACATTCGCCATTCTATTTAAGGATTTTCAATGATCAATCAAGCAATGTCATGATTCATAAGGAGATATGGCTTGTCTTGTATTTTTTTTTCATTTGTGACTTTACTGAACAAGCAATAGGTTTTAACATACAAAACTTTAAAACCTCTATTTAATGAATTTATAACCACAAATCAAAACTATTAACAACTTTCAAACATTCATTTTTCTGCCGCTGTCAAGAAATGTGTTGACATTATTTAAGCATTTAATTAGATTTTTGGTATTCAAGTCGCAAGGGAGGAGATTAAGTATCAGAAAGAAACTTACCAAGAATCAGATTCCAATTAATACAATGTTAGCAAACAGATTCATCATTGATACCTGATTAAATTTGGAAGCCAATCAAGGATTTCGATCTCAATACTCAACCACAAGGTTAATGGATTACACATATCAGCAGTAATTCCAACTAAGGAAATAGGAAGCATTCCATTCATGACTCTTCCATTAACCTTATCTAATCAAAATACAAAACAAGGTCCCGGTCCATGCCCATACATGCAAACATTAGATCTTGACAGAAATCAATATATAAACAGATCTATCCTTGCAAACTCATACCACCACGAGATCGGAATTCCCATACATGAGATCCATACTTGGAACACATACAATCACTTGGATCTATTCATGCAACTATATACAAGCATCAGGTCTAACAGGATTTATTTCCTATGATGAGATCTATCTTTGCAATTTCATACAACCATGGAAATCTAAGTCTCACAACCAATATATACTCTAATGCATGCTGGAATTCATGCAATAATATAATCGCCGAAGCGTACTCATATTTGGATGCATATCTAACAATCACTTAATCGGTCGCGTAATGAGGTCTTGAACGCATATGGAGAAACAAGAATCACAGAAACATACTCATGCCTCGATGTATATTGAAATTCTAGGTGCATAAGAAAACTCAAGCAAAAATCTTAGAATATAATCATAACCAGATCCATAATTATGAACTGAAGCAAAATCACAGTATATACAAAACTATGAATCCCCAATTCGCATATTATTATTTTAATAGAAACTCCTATGGTACTTTCATTGACCATGAGCTTGACCAAGAAGACCTCTATACCTCAATCAATTTTTATTGGCGCAACTCAAAATAGAGACGAAGCAATCATCTTAGCTATTTGTAAACATATTCTTCAGTGAGCAAGCGAATAATCGGATACGTGTGTACTTACATGCTCGGATCTCACATAGAACTGTCAAGGTATAGGGTCATCTTCGTTGTGATTTTGAGCTAATGTTCTAGCCTCCCCTGCACAACTCCAAGGTCAGTAAACATGTAGTTCTAAAGTAAAACATGTAGGAGCGTTCTGAGCCCAAATATTCCCAAGTGTTTCAACTTGGCTCTGATACCATATGTGATGAACCCTTCATACCTCAAAGCGGTTACGTGTGAAGAGTGTAAAATTCTATCCCTTTAGTGGCAGCTTTTAAAAGTCATTTCAATGAAGCATGATAAATCAAAAATGTCAACTACACATATTGTAAAGTGATCCTTTGACAATTCAAAATTCATTCTGCTCTATAAAAATCCAAACATGCAATTTGCACCCACTTTGTCGAGGTCGATGTTTATAACATAAACCAAGCAAGCTTGTTTTGCCTTTGAAAATACATATGATTTAGTAGACTTAAGACACACATTTACATAAGTCCTAAAGCTAAGGCAGAGTCTTTTTTTACATTAACATCTCTCTTTAGATCAGTTCTCTTCCAAGGCCTTATCTTGTAATATAATACCTCCCCATTTATGGTGCAAATACAAAACAACATGACTTTGCCGTTGAAAGGTTTGATCACAATAAGGAACCATTTATATCTACCACTTGAAAACCTACTTTAGATACTTTAATCATAATTCAGCATAATTGTCTTGTGACTAGCAAATGGGACCCACTCATTTCGATCATTGATATTTACCTGAGGTATCTACTATCATCACCTTCAGCAAAAGAGGCCTTGTTTAAACTTTAAGGACTAACCATTTACGAACACCAATAAAACATAAGAGACAATATTCCTCCTCAAAGCACATCATTATTGTAGCAAACAAGTAAATCCTCAAATGCATATAGCGTGAAAATTGTCTTCCTGTAGAATGGCAACACAGTTTAATGCTTACATGGCATTACATATTCAGGTATCTAAACCAGAGCTTAAAACCCTACATAGGCAAAGAGGGTGTATTTTAAGTCTAGTGCTTCCCTTCATCTTTTATGCATATCCATCATTCAATCATTTAAAAACATTATTTAACGAGAGCTTATATAGATTAGTACCCATAAAATCACAGTATGAGAAAGTGAAAATATAAAACAAACAGGCGCACACATAGGGAGACACCAAAAGTACGTGGTTCACCCCAAACTCGGGGTTACGTCCACCAATCTGTTGCATCATGTAAATTATTTTCAAAAGGATGGTTACAATCCAGGACAACTATGTTGCCTGCACATCTTTGGTTTACATTGCAAGAACTCCTCACGGAGTATTCCTTTATCCTTACCACTGGGTTCAATGAACAGTTTTTCTCTAGAACATAAAGACACATCACATTCTTTATATCTATGTTCAAAACATCAAGACAATCACAGTCCTTTATCATTAAGACAAAACGCAGTCTTTATATATCTATGCTCAATATCATTAAATATCTATGTTCATTATGAGTAAGATAAATCGCAGTCTATGTTTATACTCATTAAGACAAAACGCAGCCTCTGTGATCAGTATCAGCAAGGCAATTTCCAGTCTATGTTTATACTCAATAAGACAAATCGCAGCCTCATATCTACGATCATTATGAGCAAGGAAAAATGTAGTCTATGTTTATTCTACTTAAGACCATTCCCAATCTACGATTACTCTTATTAAGATATATTAACAGCAATACCAATCACCGTCTATGTTCATTTTCATTAAGATTAGTTGCGGCCTCATACCTATGATTATTAACAACAATACCAATAGCTGTCTATATCTATTATCATTAAAATAAATCAATAAATTGTAGTCTCATACCTACGATTATTAACAGCAAACAAATTGCAGTCTTGTTTATTCTTCTTAAGACAATTCCCAGTCTAAGTTTACTCTCCTTAAGACATATTAACAGCAAACGCATCTCCTACCCTCATGCAACAGTCAAGATAATCAAAGCCACACGCGAGATTCTTGAGCGTAGAAACGTGGAAATATTCATTTCCTGTGGATGTGGCGTTAGTGGAGAAGAAAACCCTAAAGATGAATCCTAGATATGTAGAGATTTAGACAAGCATAGGAATCGACCAATACTACATTTTTGGGCAACTGAATATGAAAAACTAGAACTTATTGACATTCCAGGTGACAAAGGGATGTCTCAGATAGAGATTTAACTCAACATTTCAGATTTAAACGACCTGGTTCCCATTAAAATAAAAAGGGCAGAGGTAAAACAAAAACCAGCGTTATAAGATATCCAGCGGCCTGTACATATGGATAGATCCTAGTCGAATGTGCTATCACCCAGCATTCTTTCTCCCGCCAGAATCATGGCACTGCGCATTGCTGGTTGGTTTGGCACATTGGATCTCGTCCTCTTGTCCGCTGTCTGCTATGAATCGTAGCTATACCTACCTATAAAATCATCTCAAAGCGAATAGATGAATAATATGTATTGATAAAGGTCCTAGCCACACCCATTATTATGAGCGTTCTTATCACCACGGTGTTGAGGCCAGGCCTCTTGATGAAAATTCATCAATCTAAGATACCTTAGAGTACTGAGATCACACAAGGAATACAGAGTTTACATCTTACGGAATCAAAAGAGAACAGCGTCAATCGTATTGATTACCTCAGAGCTGCCAGAATGGTAAACTGCAAGCTATGTCCCTCCAATGTTAAATCACAAGTCACAAGTTCTCGACTCGTTTTGCTGAACACTGCACAACCTGCCAGGCCTCCCTCTCTCATAGGAAACGTACAACAGAAAGAACCCTTTGGATTCCCATGGGTGTGCAGAGATCATTCCTTTTCCCTTCACTCTGCCTCTTATCTCCAAGGTAATGCCTGGCCCTTAATTTCCCCGAGGAGCTCCCTTCCTTTGCAAAGCGTCCCCTCTCCTTCTCCTCCATCCGATGGCGGTATAACTCTTTTTTTTTCCCTCCTTTGATCATATCCTCGCCTCTCTAAAATATTAGTCCGCTATCCGCCGAGGAATAAGGAAGAAAATAATAATAATAAACGCACAAGCAGAGCACGCGGGTCCCCTCCGTTCCCCCTGGAGTAGAAGAAACAGCGTCCAGGTATAAATCCCATATTCTTGATTATTAGATGTGTCATCCTTAGTGGGTGGCAGATTTCTCATTTTTTCAGTGATATAGGCATGCGCCCAACCCATGAGCGTTTCCCCCTTTTTCTTTAATTTTATTTAATATGTGTCAGGGAAGTTTCATAACGTTTTCCCCTTTTTCTTTAATTTTATTTACTATATGCCAGGGAAGTTTCATAATGCCTCCATAATTTTTGCTTCCAAACTAACGCCTCCTTGATTGAAGACTAATAGTTAGGTAATGGGTCCTAAACCCTACGTTATTGCTGGAGGTAGATTATTAGTCCTTTCCAAAATGGGTATTATTTCCTTCGAGCTTATAAATGTGCAATGGTTTACACGTTGTAATTTCATGGAACGGGCTGTGGATAATCCTTCCCGTATGTCTGTATATATAATATATATATATATATACACAATTCCTTTATATGGTGTTCCACCCTTTTCCTAACATGATTACTTCTTGACTCCATAAAGGCCTTATATATATTCTATCATGATATATATATATATTCTGTATGAAATCCTTTCATGTATATATATCTATATATATATATATATATATATATATCATCATATATAAATATATACTCTTTATGTATAATGGCTATATCTTCTTCCTTCAATTCCTCTCGCTTAAAGCAAGCTGGAAGAACCATAATGGGTGTGGAGTTTTATATTCCACTTTTTGTTTAATATTCTGTAGTGGATTAGTTTCGGATTGTTTAACTTGCGTCGGTGTATGCTTGTTTTCTTAGATCCACAGATTAGGTAGTTAATCGCCTACCTACTAAGGTTTTGCTGGTGAGGGCCTTGGCCTTGAGCTCCTCACCGGTAACCCAATACAATTATATTTGACTATTACAAAAATAATTAGTGAGTATAAGGGGGACATTACATTTTCTATCACATTATGGTTTAGTTTCGACTCTTTTGTCGCCCTGTGAATACCTAATAATGACATAGCACCTTCTAAATTCTTGGACACCAATACACATCTCAAAATTTGTGCTTGTCCTACTATTGAACAATCCTTCAGGATATCATCATAAATTTTTGTAGCATGATATTGTGCAACATGTATGGGTAATTTTTCTCCATATTTTTCACAATCAATGTATTCTAACATTTCATCATAAATGGTGAAAGTACCTATATATCAAGTTAAATTTAATTTAACATATGTCCAAAAATACAATTCATTATAAAAAATGAATTTGGAAAATACATGATATATACATACCAGGTCCAATTTCTGGATCTTGATTTTGATCTTCAATATTGACTTCATACACATTAACATGTAAATCACTATTTACATCTTATTTCCCATGATTGTTTAATCTCCTTTGGAAAAACCCTTGGAAAAAAATAAGAACACTTTGTAAATAAATCTTCTTTGTAAAACCATTCGAAAAAAAAACCTCCTTGAAAAAAAACCTTCTTTCACAAAACAACTTATAAAAATATTTTGGAAAAAAAAAACTCCTTTGCCAAAATACCTTGCAAAAAAACTCTTTGGAAAAACCCTTTGCAAATAAATAACCTACTTTTTTTCAAAAATACCTTGGAAAAAAAAACTCTTTGAAAAAGCCCCTTGCAAAGAAATAACTCTTTTGCAAAAATACCTTAGAATACAAAATCTTGTGCAAAAGTGCCTTGGAAAAAAAGTCTTTGAATGTACCTGTTGGAAATAAATAAGAAGAAAAATACATTTTTGCAAAAAAAAACCTTTGGAAAAACCCATTGCAAAGAAATAACCTACTTTGCAAAAATACGTTGAAAAAAAAATCTATGAAAAAACCTATTGCAAATAAATAACTCATTTGCAAAAATACTTTAGAACACAAAATATTTGGCAAAAGTGCCTTGGAAAAAAAATCTTTGAATGTACCCCTTGGAAATAAATAAGAAGAAAAATACCTTGTAAAAAAACTCCTTTGGCAAAATAAATCTCCTTTGAAAACCCCTTCAAAAATATTTTGATCAGATATATGTGAAATGAAAATGTGCGAAAATAATGAGTCTATTTCGTTTACTTATATGAATATAGATAACGTAAAAAAAAAAATCTGGTTGACGAATTTTTTTTTGCGTTTGGTTATCGGCCAATCAACCTTTGTTGTAAATAACTGTTCCGTAATGGAAAAACATTATTCGGCTGAATAATTGTTTGGCCGAATAACCTCAGAGACCTAAAACCTGCACAGTTTTTCAGGTTTCTCCATTTTTGAAAGGTAAAACAGATGCCTTACACTACAAATCGACTGTCGGATTTGATACTATTAGTTTCGTCATTGAATCTACTTTTCGTAGGTATATATTTTGTTTTGTATAGGTGAGATCGGATATTTTTAATTTTTTTGTTTCTTAACATGTGTCGAGTTTCTTTTCATCTCTTTCAAATTGTGGTGAAATTAAAAATATATAAATTTAAAAATACACCACCTAAAAAATTGAAACAAATATGGTGCGGTTAATTGGAGTGTCTACTTCAAAAGGGTATTCGTAGATTTTTAAGTTTTATAGTCAATTGATAGAAAAGTGTCGCAACCAAAACATGTTGAAAATCAACAAGGTTTTCCCATTGATCAAATTCAAAAAAATGTTATAATTAGTATATAGATCCGTTGGTTACAAACTTATAGTCATGCAAATGACACAAGTACAATTGTTCAATAAATTCAAGGAGGATCATCGTGGAATTAATATGTCAATCACTACATTTGTGCAAAAAAATGATGGTATGTTAGACCTGTTGCAATACGGGACACATGTTGTTGTCATTATCATGTGCAATTTCAATTATATTACGACATGTTTCTTGAATTTGGTATTTTTTTTTGTACAAATTCACCACATTCGCCCACAATACGTGAATTCATATCTTAAACTCTATGTGAGAGAAATCACAATGAATTATTTTATAATAAGAATTGTGTCAATGTAAAACATTGTCATCATTGTGGAAATCTTGTTTTATTCCACAATAAATACCCTATCGATAATGATCTGTCCCTTTCAAATGTAACCATTGGTTGGAGAATATATGAATACAACAATTATTCTGCAAGTTCTAGTGATGCACATTCCAAAAGAATTGATTTGCGAGAAGATAAAATATGTGTGACAGATTTTCACAAGAAATTTGAAAGTGAAATTTATAAATACACCAAGCATTCACATAGAGCATGATGCCAATACCTTCAATTCAAACATTCCCGTGAAATTTTTACAGCCGGAACAATTTTGTCTATGGTTGATTTTGCAGAAAACTACACATTTGCTGCACAAAAAGAGATTCAAAGTGAATACTATCATTCTAACCAAGTTTTGATATTTGTCCATGTTCTATATAAACATTCTCAACAAAATGTTTATGGAATTGAAATCACTTGTGACAATCGATATGTGATTAAAGAATATCACTTTTATATTAGCCATGATTGTACACATGATACACATTTTGTTCAACATTGTATTGAAATTTTATTCTATGATCCACTAAAAAGGCGTGAAGTTAAATTCAATGAAGATTGGATATGGTCGGATGGATGTGCAGGACAATTTAAATCTTCACGGTCATTTTTTTGGTTATGTTAACTTCATAAAGCACTGAACATTAAACGTCACTGGAATTTCTTTGAAACTAGATAGGGAAAAGGTGAACATGATGGTGCAGGATCATGTGTAAAAAGAACACTTCGAAGATGGAAAATGAACCATTCTTCTAGATGATTCCATTCAGCTACAGAGGCTGTACACTAACATTAAAATGTATGTACTAACATTGAAGTATTTGTACACTAACATCAAAAGTTGTCATTTGTGATTTATCATTTATTGTGTAAGTTTTTTTGGCTTTTTGGGGTCCAATATATAGATATATCAATACCATACGAGGCTAGCATCATACATGGGAATAGAAAACTTCACTCTGTTGAAACAAACGCCTTCCAAAACATGTTTTTGTTTGACAGTAGAAAGCAATCATGTTTTTGTCATATTTGCACTGAAAATGTTGAATCTACAGAAGTTTGTGAAAACATAACTAACAACTACGTAAAACATTGGAAACACGTAGAGATTAATCCAAAAGGGAAAATGCCACTAGCAAGCATAGAAGAATTAGAATCAGAAGAAATAAAAATATCATCTGATGGCGATATAATTTCATATCTTGTTAGAGAAGGTAATGATCTTGTTGATTGTTGATTGTTTTCCATCACCTTATGTGTATACAATCAATTTAATTCACTTAAAAACTCTAACCCCAATTGTAATTTGCACAGAAGATGTTTTCACTGTGATTGCACCTTTAAACAACAACGAAAATGTAAAATATTATTTGATGCGATGTACTGAAGGAAAAATAAAGTTATTGGAGGAATAAAATGACAACGGATTTACATACGAGATAGGATCCATAATTTTACAAGGCTAGATTTTGCAGCAAACCCATATGACTGAAAATTATGTCTACTTTCAGGATTATGAACCTCATGTTATATGTTGTCAGTATAGTCATTTAGTATGTGCATCTCGAATAAAATTGGTACAAGTTCCATCGAAAAAGAACTTAAAAAATAGAAAATGGAAACTGTCCAAATATGACCATGAATAGGATAACTGAAGACGACATTCCATTGTGATGTTTTTAACTATATCATTTCTTGTTTTATGTAGATTGGTTATCATGCTCAAATATGGATTGATGTTTTAGAATTCATAATAATTATGTACTTAGTCATTTAGTATGTTACCTTATTAGAATTCAAAATTGAACTTTAATTTATTAGAATTCATAATCAAGTTGCTAATGTTACCTTCGTAATAAAAAATATAAAAATTTAGAATCAAGTTACTAATGTTATCTTAGAATTCATGGATTGAACTTTAATTTATTAGAATTCAGAATCAAGTTGCTAATGTTACCTTAGTAATAAAAAATATTCCATGTGAGGCAGAGGCATATTTCCAATAGCAAGTAATAAATTAAAGTTCTATACATTCATATATTTGCACCTATTAAAACTTCCTAACATTCCTAACATTTCCTAACATTGATTCCTAACATTTCCCACATTGATTCATAATATTCCCCACATTCATTCTTAACATTAGATTGCACCTATGAAAACTTCTTAATATTCATAACCTTTCCTAACATTCCCCACATTGATTCCCAACATTCTCAATATTCATTCTTAACATTAGATTGCACCTATCAAAACTTCCTAACACTCCTAACATTCCCCACATTGATTCCTAACATTCCCCACATTGATTCTTAACATTAGATTGCACCTATCAAAACTTCCTAACATTCCTATGATTCTCAACTTCTCAACACTGAAAATATTTTACATCTACAAACATACATAAGTTTAATAATACATACATTCATAATATGTAACTTCAATATACATGTATATAAGCCAAAAAAAATGTAAGGTCAATGTACATGTATATAATCCAAAAAAACAATATATAAGGTCAATGTACATGTATATAATCGAAAAAAACAATCATGAACATGTGAGTTCAATGTACATATGTATAATCCAAAAATTAAGCTCCTTGATGTCCAAAACAACTACAATATATATATCAACAAAAAAAGAACAATATAAATAATTCTCTAAATGGAAGTCCACCACTATCTTCCACTAGGGTCTTCCCTTGGACTCATAACAACTTGCAACATGTATAAAAATAGATTATGAATATCATAAATTATTTAAACAATTTTAAACTAAAATCAGAACATTGAAATATTAAACTAATATCGAAGAACAATTCAATTATTAACAAAATTACCTCAAATTCTCTATCATCCAATGGAGTCTTCCCTTTGCCTCTAAACGGTGGAGGAGATCCAAGCTGCAACATGTATAAATTTTTTTTATGAATCTTACAAATTATTTAAACTATTTTAAACAAAATTCAAAAAAATGAAATATTAAACTTACAATTCCACCACTATCCTCTAGTGGAGTCTTCCATTTTCCTCGAAAATATCAAAGACAAGCTTCAACATATATAAAAGCAATTTACAAATGCCAAAAATTATTTAAACTATTTAAACTTATAAATCGGAGAACAATTCAATTACGAACAAAATTACCTCGGTGCCAATATCCACATCCATTAGAGAACCTATATCTTCACCGTCAATTTAAATATGTTCTCTTCCCTTAAAATTTAAATTTTGTTAATAAATAAATCATAGTAAAAGTGAAAAAAATTAAGCTTAAGTAATTAACTTAAAACCGAAGCAAAAAAAATAAAATAAAACCATTAGCTCACAATAAATGGAAAATCATCTAAAAAGTTTGAATCTAATGAAACCTGCATGGATAAGTCAAATTAACAATAATATACATAGTTAAATTTAAATAAAAAAAAGAGAAAATATATTTCAAACATAAATATAAATATGTAAGTAATAAATATACCTCTCCAAAATACTCTTCTACATTTCCAGCATTTTGACTAGTGGAGACTCTAAAATTATGTTCATTTAACAGTCGAGAAAACTGAAACCAATAAATATTTATGTAATGTATTTATTACTATACATCAAAAAAGAATAATATCATACATAGTTATAATGTAACAAAAGGTTCAATTCATAATAAATAAAAAAATCAAATAGATTGAAAGTACACAAACCTATCCTATACTTGACATGTCATTAGGTATTCTATCTAAAGCTATATTACAACAAACCTTGGCATAGGCCTTTAGATCTTCAATTCCCATACGATCTAACTCATCAGTTATTTTGTAAACAATTTTTTTCCGAATAGTGGCTCGATCCCTCTCTCGAATCAATCCAAAATCAACTCCTACAAATGCCGAAGTTAAACCTTTGGAAACATTATGGCTTGCAGTTGTCCCAAGTTGTGATATGGGCACCATCTCCAATTTGTAAGTTACAATCCTAGGTGGAGGAGATATTTGAGGTGGAGGTCGAAGAGTACTGGGATATCTAAGAGCACATTTTCAATTTCATAACCTCCCCTTTCCAACTCCATAAAATTTTGAATGAATATAAATATAGTTTGGCTTCATATTTAAAACAAATTCGGCATAAAAAACCTAGAAAAATAATTAGGAACCTCATCGTTCCATGGAAACTGACCATAGGCTGTAAGGAACCGATCATATAAAAAATGTGAAAGTTCAGGGTGCTTAAAATATTGCACTTTCAATGCTTTATGCTTTAGGCCCTCTTTGAAGTTAAACATTGAGTTGGCCTATTCTCTAGTCACTCTCTCCTTCACAATAACCCACTTGTTTGGACCCATCACCTATGCCTTTCTTCTCTTCATATAGGAAACAAAATCGTCTGTTGTTGGTCCAAGATCCTCATATACCTCAATGAATTTTTCTAATGATTGCAAAACCATCTCTATACTTTGTTTGTTCTCTGGAGCAAGGTCCAAAGTAGAAAGATCATTTTATATCTTGTCATGGTGAGCTTTGTATCTTTCAAGGGTCATTTTTTGAAGACCCCTTTCCCATGGAAGCTCCTCCGGTAAATATGATGGATAGTTCATAATGGGTGTACAACCCTCAGCTAGTTGAACATATTGCATCCTAGCTTGACCATCGCCACCCTATGTAGGATGACGAGCCTCTTGTGAACATTTCTCTGCATCCACGCTTGTCTCCCATACAAAAGGTTGAGATCCACGTTCACCCACAGAGGATAAGGGGGAATCATCTCTACCACTATCACCTCGTCATTGATCGAATGAATGTGAACTATACAATAAGATTGAATCTCGAGGTGAAGTCGACAACCTTCAATTATCATTTGGGACACCAACTCCCGAAGAATGTGATGACCTCCTATGCTTTTGTCTCAAACACTGCTCTCTTTTCATTTGATATGATATCTACAAGTTTACACAAATATCAACTCATAACATATTAAAATTCTACATGTTAATTCCTCAACTTCAAAGACCTAACTACTAAAAAAACTAAGTTTTTAATAAGGACCTAGATGTCCCTAATATTATCTAATAATTCTTAAAATGAATATAGCTAATTTATTATCTAATAGTTCTTAAAATAAATATAGCTAATTTATTGTTGGATGTATGAGAAATTAATGTACCAATATTTGTGTAATAGATGTTTTAAATGAATGGAACCAATATGGTCAAATATTAAGTAAAATTTACATTTCTTTATGTCAAGGAATCAATTCATGAACATAAATCTTAATTTAAATCCTAAATTAATACATAAGTTATATTTACAAATATTTTCATTATTCCATAGAATCATAAAAAATTGTTCTCAATTTGAATTATTACGATAGGTGGTTACAAAGTAAGCATTCAAAAATAGAAACAATTAAAATCATACTAGTCATCTTTATCTGGTAAGCCACCCAAATACGAACAAAGCAGGAAGTAAGCAATAGTAATCATAGAGCTAATATTGGAGTAGTGGCTTACAAATTTTGATTTATTTTGTATTAGCTACATGGGACATTTAGGTACAATGATTAACAATATACATACTTACCATAATAAGAGACATGTTATAATAAAATAGAGTATAGGAAGCAATGCCAGAATTTAATTCCAAACAAAAATATGTTGCACTCTATCCATTTGGATAGAATTCATGCACTCTGTCCACATGGAAAAAGTTCATGAAATATGTCCATTTGGATAGAGTTCATGCGCTTTGTCCACATGGACAGAGTTCATGCACTTTGTCCATGTGGACAGAGTACATGAACTCTGTCCATGTGGACTGAGTTCATGAACTCTGTCGAATGATAAATGTGGGTAATAGTACATACCTTGAAGAAGAAGCAAGTAAAAGCATTACTACTTCCGCTTCCTCTAAATTTAATGTGTAGATATCAGTCGTGGAGTAATTGGAGTTATAGATTTGATCAATCATATCTATATCTCCAAATGCTCTATGACCCATATCTACAAATAAATATAAGTGACCCTTCTTTATATAAATTACTCTGCAATCCATATCTACAAATAAACTCGAACAACGAAGGAAGCAAAACAAACTAACCACCGAAAAAAAGAACGATACCTGCCAATAATGTACAAAAAGTTATAGCATGAAAAGTGTAATCATCAACATTTGCATATTACTTCATATTAATATAGGTTGTAATCAACTTAGCTTAGAGCTTAGGTGTAAGTAGTTTACCTTATATATATTAATTCTATAACCCTTTGTATATGTTAAAGCTTAACCAAAACCAGATGTTGCTTTTATGAATGCAGAGTTGATCTATTGCTATTTATGGGCTTAATGCTCAGATCAATCAATACAATATCCTAATATAATGGTAAGTATAAACTGTAACTAATAAGCATTATACAGGTTATTTGTGGTTCTTTTATGACATCGATTACTGGGAATGATACTAACCTCAGTGTAATAATAATTGTTATTTGTAATCGTTGGTATTTTAAATTAGAAATACATAGATCAAACATATTGGTAATCATAATTAGAGGTTAAATTCCCTTGTTATTTGTACTATAATAATACATTCCATTGTTTTAATGATTATGGCTATCCTGTACTTGTGACATAACATGAAACATGTAAAATTATAAGTAGCTACATGCACATAAACCAAATTAGACTAAGTTGTAATTATTTGCTAACCCCTATAGAACTATAATGAATGAGATTCTGAATATATCTTATGAGGTTAATTTATTGCAGTAACTGAAGGCCTAACTTGTGCAGCCTCGTGGAACTAGCCTCTAATGGAAGACTACTAAGCTCATACAAGGACAGAGTTCATGAACTTTGTCCATGAGGAAGGTGATGATGTCATGCATGTTTTGTTTGTTACCCTAAGTGACTCTTCATTCTGGAAAAAATATCAAAAGACCAAAAATGACATGAATATCTTTAAACGCACACCTATGCCTCCACTTTCCTTCATTCCAACTTGTACCTTATTAAAGCCAAAGCCAAAATATAACTATAATTGTAACTTTGATATGCAAATACTGAAATATCATATTTTGACTTTAATATCCAAATATTATAATATTATTAGGTCCATCAAATCTCAATACTTGGATTTTTTGTTTTGTTTATGATTTATATAAAAACAACTTAAAACCCTTATGCTAAGTAAAACCAAAGCCAAAATATAACTATAATTGTAACTTTGATATGCAAATACTAAAATTTCATATTTTGACTTTGATATGCAAATATTATAATATTATTAGGTCCATCAAAGCTCAATACTTACATTTTTTTTGTTTATGATTTATATAAAAACAACTAAAATCCCTTATGCTAAGTAAAGTGATCAGGGACAGATTTCATGAACTCTATCCATGCAGAGTTGATGAACTCTGTTCATGCAGACTTCATGAACTCTATCCATGGATAGAGTTCATGAATGAATATCTTCCTCATAATACCTGTGAACTAAAATTAAAATTAAAAGTAATCTACACTACTAATTAGCATGTGTAATAAAATTTAAGATAAAAAAAAATATAGGATAAAAAAAACTACAACGAATAGGAGATTTAAACCATTGGCTATAGCAAGCCATATATCTCTTTGTTCAATGTTCGGATTATAAAAAAAATTGCAGAAAAAACACTTGACAAGAAGAGGACATACCATGAATAGACCTCCACGAACAGCCCACGAAAAGACCCTCCATGAACAGTTCATGAATAAACCTCGACGAATAGACCTCCATGCACAGATATCCATGCCGAGAGGACGCTAGAAAGGTGGTGGGATGGAGGACATACACGTCAATGCACAACAGGTGGGACTCCAAGAGGGGAAGAGGACGATGGGAGACAAAGCAGGTGGAGGGACGGGTACAACGGGAAACCAGGAAGGTGGTGGGATAGGCACGACGGGCAACGGTGCAGGTTGCAAAAGACAGGAGACGAATGCAAGTGGAAAACATGAAAATGGTGCCGCAATCGACCTTTTATGTAGAACAATTATTCGGCCGAACAATCCTTCAGTCGAACAATTGTTCGGCCAAATAATTGTTCAGCTGAATGATTATTAGACCGAATAAACATGGAAACACTAGTCAAAATTACCGGTCGGCTATGCGTTTCGTCAAATTAAACAATTCATCATTAAAAAGCATTCGGACAAATAAAAGATCAGTTATTCGACCAAATAACTATAGTTATTCAGCTAAATAAATATAGTTATTCATTCGAATAACATCCGCTATGTTGCTTTGGCACCCGATTCTCACAGAAGTGTTACCCAACTTCGCGTTTTCACCAATATACCACCCGAAAATCCTTTCCCTCCTCCAGGGAATGAAAATGCACTGGGAGGAACTAAGCTTGTATTGCCATAGAAGCATGAAATTCCTTCTATGGCCTATTCTGTTGATTTTTTGAATCCCAACCAACCTTCAAATCACCCACATGTTTTCCATCACAATGTTTGTATGGATTACGGAGTTTGGGTTTTCAGATTTACAAACCAAGTGTCTAGTGGACCTATACAGTTGTGTTTCAGATGATATGCATGACCTCCAAGTGTCCCATGGAAAATATGGAGGTAGATGGTTGGAGTGAGACAAACTATGAAAGTTGGCTAAGATATGTCGCTGAGAGCTCTTCGCCCATCGACTCTGGCATTGGACAGAAATAATCATTATTGATGATTTATTGTATCAATTTATGGAAGTATTGATGATTTGATACATAATTACAGCGTGGAGATATAGAATCGTGCTCGTTGATTATCACGACAATGATGCATTTGACAGTATTCAAATGAGGAGGTTGCAACTTGTTGATACTGAAGCTTCTCTCTTAGAACACACTCTAATGACAATTAAGTCCTTGAATCTCATATGGATTTGCTTGAACAAACATCCCAACTCTTCTCCTTCTCATGAAGAATTTAAGGCTTCTACATGTGTCGGGGAGCAGAACAGAAATATTATGGCAAGATGAATCACACGTAAATATAAATTCGTTGTTCATAGGTAAATATAAATTCGCTTTGTTCAATTTTGTATGTTTAGTTCGTATTAATATCGCCATATGTAAATATCTAGTTTATGATACACTGCAACAATTATTCTTCCCCAATTCGGTATAATAAGTCTGGCATGATGAATTTTTGACGATCCAACAATCCAAGAGATCAAAAGTAGGTGGGTTGTTGCTAATCCATTCTCACTTTCCCTTTCACTTTAAAGATCATATAAAAATGAGGGGAAGAAAAAATACATGGATTTCGATAAGTCTTTAAGTAACCTCTCATTTACGACGGATCAAGGAAGCCTTGACCATCCTATTGTATATATATTAATATATAGGAAGTACTTGTATGAATTATTTCCATAGAAGCATGGAAGGCCTTCTTCAAGGAAGCTCTGAGCATACTGTTGGTCACGTATAGTGTTGGAGAAGTAGAAATCCATTCCTGTTGATTATTGCACAACTTGTGGAGCTTGGATGTGAGCCCATGGGTGAATTTTCTCGTGCATGAAATCCTTTCTGCATTGATTTTACCGAGGTATGTTGTTGAATTATTCATGTGTTGATTAATTATGTATGCAAATTCTTCTTCATTAATATATGTTCCATTTATTGCATCATTAGTTATATACATGAGTGTTGCAAATTGGGCGGTAGTACTAGCTCTTAAACGTTTTCCCTTTCTCTATATTCTCTTATATTCTCTACATTAGATGGCTAATATATAGATTCAATAGAGGTGATAGGTGATTATTTTTCCTAAATATGTGATAATAATGAATGAAACCGAAACAATATAACAAGCAAAGTTTGAAAGAATACCTGATAACCTATTCGAGAGTTTCATTGAAGGCTGTTGGTCTCATAACACTGCTTCCTCTAATTCTTTAGTATACCTTTCTAGGTCAATGTCTTCAATGGTAAGAATAAAGTTTTCCCCTATTGTTACAGTCTCCTTTTCTATTCCTGCAATGACAACATCACACTGTAGTTAGACTCTTGATCACAAACTGTATCTTTCAAAAAGGCATAATTGTACATATAGAATGAACGACTGAAAGAAAATGATCTACTGAAGCTTAAATATGAAGTTTCTTGTTTAGTGAAAACAACGGAAAAATTTACTTATACGTGAGGTACTATGCAGAGTGATGGCGAGGTTACATGTCTTCAATATAGCTAGGTTGTGTTGGAAAGTATTACCTAAGAAGACTGGCATATGCAGGGTGATGGCGGGATGAAGCCTCCCAATAATGAATCTAATTAATACATATAGGAATCCAAAATTGATATAAACATAGTCGGTCGAAGGTTAGTCTGTCTATCTTACATTCAATACAGGTTAGTTAGTGGAAGGTTGGCGTGAATGCAGACATAAATTATTTAATGTCTTCAATTCCTAACTTGATGTGAAATATCATATATCCATCTATCAAGTATGCTGAGAGAAGTACCTGGATATTAGAGTATTAGTATTGTGTGTAAGAGAACAAAACAATCCAACAATGACAGATGACACACTCCAATGGCTATCCCGGGTTGTCCAAACACTCTGCCAACTATTGTGATGATCCCATTGTATACTCCACTTCCTATTGACGGTAGCCATAGGAAGACGACAATCTATGATATAATTTCAACCCTGCATCAATGTTTTACCACCAACTAGGAAGAATCTGATCTACTACTTATAACCTTTTCATTAATGTTTCCAACATGCATTAATGTTTTGGTTACACATGGAAGGTTTTCATCTGTTCTTGACATATCGACAAAAATGCTAGATAAAAAAACCCCTAAAAAATGCCTTCGACCTAATTAGTAAAAATAGTTGTCGCTACATGTTAGAGGTTAAGGGATCGACACGCAGATCGTATATATCCACAACACATTTATAAAATAATCTTAAACTATATATATATATATAGAAAGTCCATCAACATTTTAAAGTCAAGCATTAAATTGCACATTTTATATTCTTCCTGGAGAACCTAGAATGTTAGCATATGGATAGGGTCAGGCCATGGAAAAACCTAGGTTTGGATTTTTAACCACAACGACTTGAATAATCTAGAACTCCTCCAATATTACAAAACAAATTGCTGGAACAACACATAAAATGTATGCAAACCAATTTAGGATAGAAATCATAGTATACACAACATTGTTCCCACAAATCGTTACATCCATGAAGTAAAAATTTCATATTAACTCTTAAACATTGGACTAATCCATAAATCCGTTTAGGTTGAGCAAACCCTCTGTTAAATATTCAAAATGATTAACACTACGCACTACTAATGTACATTCCCAAAAAATGTTGAGAATTGTTCAAGCTTCATAAATGAGGGTCATATGCCACGAGACTATGGTATCGCCACAATTGGAAGGGTAAGTATTTGTAATGAACCACTGATACCTTAGGCTATAAAACATTCAATAAGTCTGCAAAACAAAATTTTTAGTGATCTTTTCACCAATTAAAACATTTATACTGCATTCATAACCATCATGTAAACAAAGAAATAAAACCAGCACATCAAAAACACAAATGAGACAACCATCTTCACGTGGTTCACCTCGTCCACGAGGCTACATCCACCAACCTATTTGTTCTTTTATTCCTTTATCAAAAATAGAGTGCTTACAAAGATACGGCTCATTCATGGCCGGTTTATTTTTATCTCACCTCTAGGCTCTAGGCAGAGAGACCCTTGAAACTCAACAGCCCGAGTTAGGACCCTTATAATCAGCTCGTAGAAGAAATTATTAACAACCCCGTCGGCACATGATAAACAACATTTAAGTACCCTAAAAGGTGGTTGTCTTGAAATTCTTACCTTCTACCCTGTCAAGAAAATATTAGATTTCTATTTTATGTTAACCTTTTAAGGATGCCTTTAATCCTACCTTCTATACTATTCTTGAGATAAGATTATAAAAAGTATTTGATGTCCCTTTTCCATGAGTCGTTTTAACAAGCTATTCCCCGAATCTAAGTATCTTTTGAAGATTTCAATTATGAATCTTATGCACTATATTATCTTTTTAAACAATAACTACACCTATCACAGCCATAGGTCAGTAGCAGAAACTATATAAGAAAGAAAAGGGGTTTTTCCCCAATCGCTGATATTGAATTCATACGTTCACACATATAAGAAAATGCCCGAAACTAAACGGTAGGACTCACCAGCACAGAAGGGTTCATAATGGCTTAAGCTAGATCACTCTTAAAACCTATTTATGCTTAGTTCATGTGTGTGAGTCTCTCAAGCGATCTGCAACTTATAAGAACGGTACA
>LPNX010833676.1:147599-187494 GCA_001517045.1 Pseudotsuga menziesii
AACGACCTAGAAGTCAAGCCGAGGTCAAAAATATCACGATCTCTGTCATATGGATCATACGGTAAGTTATAAGTCCATATTTGAAAACTCAGATCTATAGTCCAACGAAAACTTTATAAATAAAATTTCCGATTATATGCCACCTATAGCATCTATACCTACTAGCCATTAAAGGCTGGATCCAAGAATCATACCTACCAAGCAACACGCATCAGTCCATGATCAAGGAAAAGGTTATTTTCGGTAAGTGTAAAGGTTCACAAAATAGGCCTGAGAGAAACCGCAGGGATCTTCAACTTCTAAAATGTATAAACAGAATCCATCTCTTAAATAAATAAAATGCGGGAAACTCGCCATCAACTGAATCGCAGGAATGTATTGTAGGCTTAAGTAGTACGATTTCTACCAGATCTGCTAGCTTTTACACAGTAAAAGCATACTTGGCTAATGAAAAGTAGCTACTGAGAATTTGGTCCGAGGTCAAGATAAAAAGAAATCGTTATTCCCCTTCAGATCGAATTGCAGACTCAAGATTGAACACAAGATCAAATTTGCAGGCAACCCATGGATTTTATCCAAGAGCTAGCTTGCAGGTAAAAGAAATCGCAGCATCATTGCTTACGGTTCAAACGATGCAGTTACTCGCAGGCAAAGAAAAAAAACACTTACCAGTCATGACCAGACGCCGATACTTTGGTGAGGTGATCCCACGCAAATAGAAAAATAGAGGCGACTTCATCTAACAGACCACTATTCGCCCTTTTTCCTCTTTTCGATCGATCAGAACCTATATCGCGCTCGGCATACAGGATCCTAGACCATTGGACTCCTCCGCCTTCACATAGGGATTCGACAGATCCCTTCCAAGCTAGAGGCACGAGTTCTCCCCTAAAGAACATCCCATTTCCTATTTCCCAGAAAACATGAGAGTGTCCCCTCCCATCACAAACCCTTTGTCATTTAACTATTTTGTAGGCCTCGAGTTACCTCCTTAATTAGTGCCATATGGCAGAGTACCTTCCATTATTCCTTCCACGAAATCAGCATGCCTATCGTGCTGCCTATGCCTTTTATGAAGTAATTCTAAAAGAGGAGATCTCGCCCAAGTGAATAGGAAGGATTAAATTTTCTCTAACGGCCTTTGCCCCTTTTCTTGCGGAAAATCCCATGAAATCAGTGGCAACTGATTTTTCTAGGAGCTGTCCTGGAAATAAATTATCTTTAATACCAACCTTGCTTGGAATAAAGATCCAAAGAGACAAGTGGCAAAATTATGCTTACAAGTTTTCCTTTTGGTTACTGAACGGAATTTTGGAGACATACTCCCTTTACTCATAAATATGTGAATCCCTCTTAAACTTGTTATTATATATATACAAATATATATATAATATAGTAACTTTCTTTACAATGTATCTCTACACTAGTTAAATAGGAATCATGGCTTTCACATTGGTTGTTATATGCATTTTTATTTGCATTTTTGTTCATAGATCCCTTTTTCCAAGGATACTATATATATATTATGTATCTATCCTTTCATGTATTTATAGAGCATAATATGTATCTAGAAAGGTAAGTCACTACCTAAATCCCCTTTTGGGATTAGATATTGTAGTTAATCCTTTTGAGGTGTATTACTTTTATAAATTTTGAGACGACTATAATGTTTTCTCAAGATAAAGCTTCGGCTTTTTGATCTAGGTCCTAGGGAGAACCCTATGGCCCAAGATTTTTCTTGAGATATTCTAGGTGGATTCATTCTCGAAACCCGGTAGGTATGTCAGTCTACTTATGACTTAAATTAACCTTGGATGACACCTAAGACCTTCGGTTTTAGAAAAACAAAAATATGTACTCCTTCATCCGACTCCCAAGACTCACTCACCATTTTAACCTTGCCCTCTCCTAGTAGATGTAGTTTCCCATCGTTTAAGTTCGTCCTTGTCTTAGTCTCCCAAGTCTTTCACTTAGGAAATTACTTTAACATATAAGGTGCTGCTGGTGGGGGCCTTGGCCTTGAGCTCCTCACCAGAGAACAAGTACAATAGACAATCATAAATTACAACATATTCAAAAGTTTACAAAGCATTCAGGGGTTTACAAGAGGGACATTACAGTATTAAAATAGGATTATAATAAATTATATAGGTCCAACACCAAAGAAGGATAATATCACTCATATGAAAAGATTGAGGTCTTGTGTATAGTTTGCAACTTCAATCATAAAAGATATTAACCCCTCAATAATAGCACGGTACCTTGCATACTTGCAAAACAAAATTGAATGAAATGCTAAGTAAAACAAGGGTCATTAATGGGCCAAAATCCTCACAAAAAGGTCAAACTTAGAAATAAGGTCATGGATAGATAATTCTTATGAAGTCAAACTAATGTTAATGCCTTAAAGGAAATGTACAAGCTAATGCAAGAATATGAAATAGAACCCTAAAAATATATAAACTTTCGAACATATCGAGAAGCATGTTACATTGGATACATGGCAATAAGTAGAATTGGATAGGTAAAGGACATGTCTAGAGAAAAACAACAACCAACTAGTAATCATGTACAAATCACAAAAGTATGTACATGAATGGGGCCTTTAAACAAAGGAGTGATACAATAAAAAAAACTTAAGACAACAACATAAACAAGTCAGCCAAACAATTCTGCATTAAAGAGTTGAATTATGTGCAATTTGACCAGATAATGATCCATAAGAAAAACAAATTCAAATTGGGTGTATTTATGAGGGACATTATAATGTTGATTTGAAGAAGATACACAATGAGCAAGGAATATGTATAGCATCGTTGATGGCCCATGACTTGAAGATGTATTATAAGTTTTCTAGAGTAGATATGCTTGTGACCAATGAATGGGTGCGGGAGTTTAAAAATTTCAGAGTTATTAATCATACTTTGAGAGATAATCTATTTTGAAAATGTTTAGAGCTATTAATCATATAAAATTTAGAGCTATTATTTATTGTCTTTTTAATTAATTTTTTTGTTGATCAACATTAACTTGAGTTTAATTTAAGTGGAACCTATTGTTGTTTGAAATTTAGAAGTCATTTTTAACCTACTCCTCGATGAAAAACACCGCTACCAAACACATAAACACGTAGGATTTATACAAACCTTGAAGATGTAATTAAAGAATAATAAGAATTTAAGTGAATGCATATAAAAAAAAATAGAAACAAATAAAATTACACAACCATGCACCAAAAAAAACCTGAACATGGACCAATCCATTGATGATAAATTGATAATCCACTCACGTTTAACCAAACCCACTTTGACGATCCATTGATATTCACAAAGTTAGACCAGCGTAGATCCAAATCCTAGGCTCTATCAAGCGCCGAGAGGGATCAAATCTCTTCTTAGGTATCCATTGATTTGATTCAAACCAAAAGACACATCTTTTTAGTTAAGGTCCACATTTAATATTATTATTATTAATATTTAATATTATTTATGGCCGACATATAGTATTTTTTATTATTTTTTATTTTGTTAGGAACAAACATTACAACATTTCCCCATACATGGTTTTAAAACTATATGCAAGGCCTTGCACATGGTCTTAAAACCATTTGCAAGGCCCTCTGAAACTAGGTACAATAAAACCATGAGTTGTTTAGGAGGCCTTGCACATGGTTTTAAAACCATCTGGAAGGCCCTCCTAAACCATGTACAATAAAACCATGGGTTGTTTAGAAGGCCTTGCAAATGGTTTTAAAACCATGTGCAAGGCCAACATTTTTTTGTGGATAATTCAATTTCTTATTTTTTATTAATTTGTTAGGTAGGAACATTACAACATCTCCCCCATTATGTGTTTTTTACCTGATCCACATTTTTTTTATGGATAATTAAATTTTTACTTTTTTATTGTTTTTTAGGTAGGAATATTACAACATCTTCAATTTTTTTTAAGGATAATTAAATTTTTACTTTTTTATTGTTTTGTTAGGTAGGAATATTACAACATGTTCCCCATATTAGGTGGTTTTTCTGGCAGACATTTATTTTGGCCTATAATTAAAAAAATTATTTGTTATTAATAAAAATAACGTTACATAACGTTACATAACGTTACGTAACGTTACAAGATCTCTCCCATATTGGGCTGTAGATCACCTCTCAGCGTAATAACATAATTAACATTAACATGATATATTCTTGATCCCTGTGTGATGGTGGAAACAAGATAGCTACATGATTGTAGCTGGGAGTGGGTAGCCCATTATTAAAGGAGACAAGGCCATTTAAATTGAAACAATATTAAATATTTTCCAAATGATTCACCAATCACTAGTACCATGACCGTCTGAATGAATGTTGAATCCTTTTATCAATGAGTTTCAAATTTCAATGCAAATTATATTTTAGGGGAGATGTTTGGAAAGGTAAACCATTTTATGTGATTGGATATTAAAAAAATACTCTTCTTTTAAAAGATTTTTATTTTCTCTTCTTTTCTTTGTTTGCATAGTAAAATTAAAGATATATTTTTTTTGAAGGGCAAATTTTGTTGAATACTTCAAGAATGATCTAGAACCCTCTGAAAGGGTTGTGACAAGTTCAAATTTGATAACTCCACTCCCTTAAAAAAAATAAAAGGAGGATGAACCCAACAATAATGCCACATACTTTGACTCAACTCCACGACTTGGCTCAAAGGAGAACTATATCAATAAATTTGTTAGAGAAATTAATTATGATTTGATGTCTATCCAATTTTAACCAACTAAGTCAGAGTCCGTAGAAGTTCAAATTTATTACTTAATCTGTTAGAAGGCATGGTGCACGCTTCCTTATATTTATTCAATGATGTCTTTTGTTTTGCAAGTAAGTTGTTAGGTATATTTATAGTCATAAATTAATTTACAATCTTTAATGTTAGTCATAAGCTTCCAAGAGAACCAAAGTTTAGTCTTTGTATATGTAGAACATTTTGGATAAGAACAATGCATGGGGGCTTCACTTATTGACCAATATCCTATCAGTTTAGTTCATATTGTGGGCTTTAAAATTATCAAAAATTGAACTAATATATTGCAAGTATTGGGGGGGATGAGGGGTTTAAGATGGGGGTGGGTAGGGTGGTTTATAAGGATTGAGGTATAAAAATGGGTGGGGAGGAGGTTTTAAGTATTGGGAGGGGGTTTCAACAAAAAGAGTTTGGGTCAATATCTCTGGAAATTAAGGATATTCTTTAATATCCCATGATCGCACGTGCTATGTGACAGGTTCACTAAGTGAAGTCCCCGTGGAACAAAGTGAGAGAGAAAAGAGAAGAAGAAAAAGTATGAGAAGAGTTAGAGAGCTCAAGCCCATGGTCTTAGAAAGTATTGAGAGCCCAATCTCTTTAAAAGGTGAAAAATCCAAGTAAATTTACAAGTCTGTATATATAAATGTTTTTTATTATTAAGAATATTTATGCTGCACATATTCTTTAGAATTACTTGTGTGAATGTTGTTAACATTTACCATTTGTAAATTAAAGCTAGAATCTCCGATATTTTACCATGTAAAAGTTTAGTTTTAACCATAGAATAACTTTGACACAAGTCTTCTCTAATATTTTGGTTTATTTGATATTGTGGGCTTGTCATAGTATAGTTGTGTATAAGTTCACATCAAGTTCACATAATATTTTATAAACAAAGAAATACCTTTATTATAATTCTGGTTAAGTGTTGGCTTGTCAAAGTGGAGTCATGTTGCACTTATCTCAACTTACTAGGGGATGAAAAAGTGTCTTTCACATGGAAGTGAATTATTAAATTTATATAAAAAAACACCCCTTTTAATATTATAAATTTTTTGAAGTGGGTGTATTTCGAAGTAAATGTAGTTTGTTGCATTGTTGAAGTTAATTTGGTTGAAGTAAACTTGTCAAAGTAAATGTAGTTTGTCGCATTGTTGAAGTTAATTTGGTTGAAGTAAACTTGTCAAAGTAAAGATGGGGTATCCCACAATAAATGTGTTCGAAGTCAAAAAGAAAATAAAATTCAAATATTTATTGCATAGTTATTGTGAAGAAAATTTTAGTTGTCGGAGTTTTCCCAATAAAATAAAGGCATGGGTTTGTCGATACTGCACGATGTATAGAGCCTTCGAAACAACTCCATGAAATTGGTTAAATCACACTCCCCCCTAAATGTGAATCAATGCATCATGCAATTAAAACCATGATATTGTCCACTTAACCACCAATGTATCCCTCACGTCACTAATGTTGAGAATTCTCGCAAAGATTGGATGAACCATTTCAAATTTTCCTCATTTAGGCCCATTTAAATATGTTTGAGGCAACTGAACCATAGTCCCAAGAAAACAGAGTCCCTCCATGTTGGATTATTTTCCCAATTCATGGATACATGAGAATATATCTAATAAAAGGATAATGTGAAATGGAGCACAACAACCTAAGATGTCAATTAGCTAATACTACAAGTTTCCATTTAAATTATCCACAAAATCCCTCTCAAATTGTTACCAATATCAATGATTATCAATCCTTCCTTAAATTTATTTTGCTTGAGAGGTCAACTCTATCCTCAAGAAATATGCTTGATATCACTCAACTTAGACAAATAAGTTGAGGGTGCTTCCTAAAATGGAATTCATAGCAAACCCTCTGCTTTACCTCTATTAGGATTATTCCTTAAATGTTACAGGGATAGTGATGAGAATATTCTCATGAACATAATTTTGGATCTATAATGGTGCACTAGTTTCATTGGAAAAAAAAACATACCATTTTTTTAATTTAGATATGAGATATCTATAAATAGAGATGCCATCTCCAGAAGGAAACAAACCCTGTGTTTGAATAATGACACTAATCACAATTATCCATATTTGATCTTTAGATTCTATAGTAGGGGAATTGCTTCAAAATACAAGATATCTCACCGACAATTATTCATGTGCACACTAAATATATATGGGTGACCATATAATGGAGAGTTTGTTACAAGTCCCTTTCCATCAATAACAATTGGATCAATATATTCTCACTACTCTCACTGCTAGTCAATAGAACCGTTTGCAATGTCCAACACAAGATTCCACAACACATTTTCTTGTGCCATTGCAACACTGTTATGGCACCTTCCAAATGATTCAAGTTCATGTCCATAGAAGTAATATCTAGAAATTCAAATGTTGAGATAATTTCTCCCAATTGTCTCTTAGATTTGGGTAGCTCAAGTAATCTCCATATGCAAGAAAGGAAAAAGTTATTGATGAAATCCTTTGTGCTGCAAGAAACCTTTGTGACAATGCCAAGGGTTCCTTCACATCTTATGAACAAGTTACAACCACTTCAAATCATACCTTTTATTGTCTTTTCTCAAGGTCCCAAGAATATCAACCATAGTGCCGATTTGCATGCACAATTTTAAACCCCTTTACATTTTCTAAGCTAGTCCCAAAGACATCACTTGTATCAATTTTGGATTTCTGATCTATAATCTCAAACACTTAATTGACAGATGTTTTGACTTTTGAAATATCAGGGGCCATCCTCGAAGATGATGACATGAACCACATATTGATTTGCTAGCAAACCAATGATGACCATCACAATCAAGTCTCAAAATTTTCTATGTAAATAAGGAACATAAAGGAAGGAAAATGAAGCCATATTTCGAGCAACACCTTGAATCTCAGCTCTCTTTTAAGTCTATAAACATCACCTTCTACTACATGAATCCTCCATATCCACTTCCCAAAATTGACTCAGCTACCTTTTATTGCTAGAACATGCCCATAAATATATACAAAATTATGTGGACACAGATGTAAATAGGGGGGTAAAAAGAGAGCTATGAAACTCCCTGAATGTAGTAATACCATTCCATGATCTCTAAATATATAGGGTACTTGAAGATTAAGTGCTCCTCTATATCAATCTCAGGAAAGGAAAATCATATCCCTCCCAAATGATTTGGTGGTTGGTTTCCACATGAAGATGATGAGAACCAACTAAAAAATACCCAAGGTGGATCCATAAAGCATGGACCTATCTGCGAGCATTTAGTAGGAGAAAACAATAAGACCATATATCATCTCCAAAAGGTGCTTCATGTAGAATTCCATCTTGTGACATAACCCTCTTGGAGGATCAACCCATGCAACTTGAATCAAATTTGCGATGATCCTATTCAATCCTTCACTATTTGGGAAGAGTCAACTTGGGGCACCAAGCGAGTTATTGAAGGAGCGAAAGCACTAGCCAGTTAATAGAGCAGAATAAAGGCCCTTATGAAGGAACCCTTGTATGAATAGGAAAATACAAGCAAGGGTGATGTTACTCCGAATTAACCACGTTTTCTATACCTTTCGTTAAAATGACATCAAATAATAAATTAACTTACCAATAAAAATAACAAGAAAATTGAATGGGAAATAACTCATCCAACCTCCCCCAATAATTTACCTACCCTAAAATGGTACCCTTGTTGCAACCGAATTATAAATAATTTCCAGTAGTGATCAATCAACAAGATGAATGAAAATTTAAGCCACACATGTATAAAATCCCTTAACTCTCCATTACCTTCATAAAATATTCAACTAATCTCTAAAGAGGGGATTTCACACAAATAAAAATGAAAAATAAAAATGAGGGAGATACTCTTTATATGGAGTCACTAGCTAAACCTTCAACAATAAAATAATTATTGTGGATTCTATATTTATAAATATCTCCGATAACACACTATATATATCTATCTTTTTATCCAAGGAATAATGATTGAATATAATGTCCTCACCTTTGCAACAACTCCCCAATAAAATATTATCAAACAGATCTAATTCCACCTTCTCCTCCAACAAAAAAAATTAAAATAATAGTTGTTTCTAGATCCATGATTTAATTAGTTCTAGAAGTTTCCATGATGGTAGTACATCTCTCTTCTTAGGCCAGTCTCTCCAAGGGTCAAACACCTCTCTTTTTGGACCCTTTACAGACTTTGTAATATGTTCCATGGGCTTCTCCTAGACCTACGCATATCCTAGAAATACTCATATTACAATGAACAATCAACTCTTTGAAAAGTGGATCTCATGTGAAGGTGTGATAAATATAGTTTAACCTCCTCAACCTATTCTATGTGGGAACACTCCCCCGCTCCCTCTCCAGAATCTCACTCCCTTCATAATCTCTCTCCCAAATCGCTCCTGAGGTGCTCCCTACCTCTCCTATACTTAAGATTCTATTATGTTGATAATTTGATGACAATGTTATGGTACCTCCCTTCTTTGTCAATCTCATATACTAGGTTGATCATTTGATGACAACATTATAAGTTATAAATACTAGATTATTGATTTTTTAAGATTTACTCCATGTTTTCCATAGCTAATTCAACATCATACATATTTTCTTAGATATAAATCCATCAAAATACAATATAATATATATTATAATAAAAACACTTCCAAAACAATATTTTTGAAAATTTCACTTTTACCTCCACTCCCCATTCCCAACAGCTTAGTCCTCAACATAGGGGCCAAATCAGAGTCTTAGACCAAGTAAATTCCTCCAAATATCCTAGGGCCAAATAAGATTCTTAGACCAAGTAAATTCCTCTAAATACCCACATAAAGGCTCCCCATAGGGTGAAATCATTGAGATGCTATATAAAAAGTACCAAGATTCCATAATAAAGGATATCTCTATTAGCTCAAGGTATAAAATATGATTAATAGCCCATCATTCTCCCAAAATAGACACAAATTCTAGGGTGTCTTCTCTAAGGTCTAGCTAACTCCTTGAAAGGTGGATCCACATGGGGATAGGTTCCTTGATCTAATTATTTCTTTAGTTACTATACTCAAGGATGGAATGTCTCACTTCTCGAAAACCTTTAACCAAGCCTTTTATAACTTATGGAAATATACTTTATTGGTGAAACTATGTCTAATCTGTTGGTCGTTTTGAGTGTTGAAATAAGTCCCAATGTAGTGCAGTTGCAACCCTCCAAACTAACCATCCTCAATTGTCTGGAAGTAAAAGTGACCCATAGGATGCCAAAACCACCATGGAACAAGGTTAACAATATTGACACTCTATCTCTATTGTAAACATTCCAAAAAATGTCTGAAAAAAACTCATAATGTGCTCCATTACAGTTGATGTTGGAACATATTAAAACAAGCCCTCTCAATAAGCCTTGGACAAGCTTCTATATATAGTTTCGAAATCTTTTCTGGATGAGATGTTATCACTACAAACATGCACCTTTTTATTCCCTACAAACCTTATAGCTGATATCTTCATTATCACTATATTCATTGGCACTATATTCACCCTCCTCCATGTTATTAGTGAAACTTGTTTCCGCTATTATGCATAAAACTAATTAGAACCTCCATCTTCTACTGTGGGAAATAATGCACACTATTGCTTCCCACTTTGGGATGGGGATAGGATTTGTAGGATGTAGCGAGGCCTTAGTCTTTGGAGCCCTTTTTGGGCGAGATTGAATGACCCCAAGTGATCCTGCAATAGATTGTTAGATGGAGACAAAACACAACCAATAAAATGATAACAAACTTAAACAAAATATCAAAGGGAAAAGAGGATGCAAAATCCAACAATGTATGTGAGCCAAACCACTTGCTAATTTCCCAATGGTCAAGATAATACAACACCTTGGAGAGGTGTGCTCTAAAAGGAGGAAAACAATACTCCTAAGGAACACCTTTCTTATCCAATAATGTTTGAAGAGTGGTTAATGAACCAATATATGAGAAGAGCACTTTCCCCTTGAGGGAAGGAAGAAAGGGAGATTTTGAAATACTTGGAAAAAGGGAAGAGGTTAGCTAAGCAAAAGCTCAATCAAAATTCCAACAACATAACTTTGATTAAAAACATTCTTATAACAAGCATGCCCATGGCCTTCTTTTATAGGCTAAGAGGTGGCCAAGAAATTACAAGATCATAGTGTGAATCCATTGATCCATGTTTTGGATCCAAAGTACACCAAGATGCCATTTAAGGCAACCAAGTGTGTGAGGGGCTAGATTCAAATTCTAATGGGTAAGTGGAGCTTTCATGAGCCATCAATGTGTCGCTGGTGGGTAAGATCCCATTGTTTATGTTAGATGCACGAATATCGAAGGATTTTTCATGTTGCAATGCGGATGTTGTTCTGAAGGTGCACAATGTAGCACGTGTAACTAGAACTTGACCCAAACACTTTTGGATTTTGAATGGTTTGAGGCCATTTTGGAATCAATTTGCTCTTTTGATATTGTGAATATGTGTTATGCTAAGTGCATTCCATATGTTGATTACACTTTATCATGTGAGTAGTGAATTTTTCATAACTGTGCAATTTTTTCGTGATAAGAGATGCCCCTTGATGTATGAGGTTCACTGTGTACTGTAGAGATGATAATGAATAATCATTTCTTGTGTGCTTTCTCTGTTGGTTCTTCAAATTATGTGGACAAGAGTTACCTTCAAAAGGGGAAAGTTTTCCAATGTGTTGTGTTTATACAAACGAGGTGGGAATCCCCATGCTCATGAGAAGGTTCCAAGATGGCTACAAAATGAAGAGACCAAGCAATATCTCATAAAATGCAGAGGGCATGGAGGATGGTGGCCTCATACCATGCAAGAGTGCATGATCCTGATATTGGTGTATTTGGTTCTGAAGAAGGGAAATACTAAGAATATTAAGAGTCCAATAGGGGTGAGGTTATGGAATGAGTGTGAAGTCTTGGAGATTGTACTATACCAGATCTGCTACAACTTTACTTTTCAAATGTGAGCACTGCTACCATCAAAATGTATGACTCCCCTTGATGGAAATAAATGAATTGCTGTTGAGAATAGGGGAGACTACCAAGTTAAGGATCACTAAGGAATCGCCTTCCTTAGTCTGAGGTAATCCATTATATTGATTAAAAGGAATGACAAGGTACCATTATTACCTCTTCGACTCTCAAAATGTGAGGGTTTGGAGTTGATGAGAGATGAAGAATATTTAGAAGACAAGAGTATTTTCTGATGAACCAAGATCATGCTATAACCAAGTGTAACCGACTGACCTAGAAAAAGAATGGTTGATAAGTGTGGGGATCATACTTCCTTTTATTGATGATATACTGGGGAGGGAGAGCTGACAATATCATACTTCAAGTGAGGATGTGACAGACGGAGACAAAATGCAGATGAAGGATTTGTTAGAGACACAGCACTTGATATAGGGAGGACTAATAAAGACATGACAATGAGGTACCATGATACTTTAATGTCATCAATCAAAGGAAAGTAGGGGATTGTTGCCAAAACAATGATTAGTTCCCATGTGTAAATGGAATTGGAAACTGTTTATACATAAATACTAATTGGTGGGGTCCCTACAGTTTTGGGTGTGTTGGGAACAATTAAATGATGGATGGGACTCCCACAATTTTTGGTGGATTAGGGAGTCAATTTGATGATGGAAAGGGTACCCATGGTTTTGAGTGAGTCATAGAACCTTTTCCAGGATGAAGTGAGGGGTAATTTTGCAAATGTGAAGATACGTGCCCCATGAAAGAATGCCACATAGTGTTCCCACAGGAATAACTAAATGGAGTTGGTGATCTCATGGGGAGGATGCCCCATTGTTTTCTTGGAGGAGGTGATGATGTAAAGGAAATAAACAGATGGGTTGAATTCTCATGGAGGTATTAGTAAGGCATGGTGAAATCTTCTTTGTAACTATTGTTGAGGAAATTGAGTGTGTGGCATTCTTGAGGTAGGGGAGTCAATGCACAAATGTAGAATAAATGGCTCCACGAAAAGTATTTTGATGGGGTACAAATTCCTTGGATTTGCGGGGGTATTGGAATCATGGGTGTCAATTGTGATGAAGGTTTTCCGAGTGAGAATGCCCATGGAGGAAGACATAGGGGTTATTAGTTGGGATGATGATGACACACCAAAAATGGTATGTTGATGAATGGAACATGGTGTCTCGGTTATGGTTATCAAGGGGAAACATTGGTGTCAAGGGTTAGTTCCATGATCACACCTAAGAGTGAAATAACAATATTTGTTGATGGAGGCTAGTTATGGGCATTCTGAGCATAATCCTACACTCATGACACACATACCCAAGTGCAGTAAAGGATCATTGACAAAGGTATGGATAATGTAGAAGTAATAACTCAAAAGATGGCACACATGTGGGGTGCTTGTACGAAAGCACCCCAGGGGACAAAGGTTCATACAGAGGGTCAGAGTATCTCCTTGTGAAGAGATCGAACTAGTGATCATGGTGGTGAGAACGGTTCAACAAATAGATTCACGATTTGGTCTTGGAAAGTTTTTGAAGTCTTCGGTCCAATTGGTTTAAGAAAGGGGTAGGGCCCACTTTTCAAACATCATTTGTGCTATTCAACATTTATGTCCTCTTGAGCCTTTTCACATTTTTTGAGATCATGGGTAATGCGTTTTCCAAGCAGTGAGATCCAAGTATGCCTAATCCTTATCTTATTTAGTTTTATCTTAGGGTATTTAGGGTTAGGGTGAGGTCTGAGTCTTGTATGGATGGTTTTGTCCCACAAAACCATCTACGCTAGATTTTAGTGTTTTTGCACGTCGTCCCACTAGAAAATGGTCAAATCTCTTGTTGATGTAGTGCGATATTCTGGGATAATATTGGGTAGATTTCAATTTTTTCTAGGTCTCTCGCACGTATTTTCAATGCACGATTCTTTAGGAATCTCATGCTATATCAACACATGATTCTTTAGGAATCCCACGCTAGATCAACACCACTATTCTCGATACAACCGCACTAGAGTGAGACCGAAGACACTTTGGACCACACACTGGTTCTGCGTGGGAAAAAGAGAGCCAGACGTGCTGAGTGCAATTTGGTATTGTTGGGTGTCGCGCTGCAGTGCTAGTAAGTAGTGTTGTTTTGATGACCTTGTTTCCCGACTTGTCGATGTGTGCAAATGGACATAAAGGTGGAGTGGAGGGAGCGCAATTCATGGGATTCGATAAATGAGTCTTAGAGGGACCTTGAGGTGACTCAAGGGATGACCGATGTAGGGCTCCTAAATTGTTTTATGTGCCCATTCATGCACTGGGTGGATTATCTTCTACAAGAGATAGTACAGATGTGGGACCCAACCTAACAGGTATTCCATGTGGGTGGCTAGGAGTTAGATATTATTGTCCAGGTTATTTATTTCTTGATAGGTTTGATCCCTCATGGAATGAGGGAGTCGATATGTCCTCGGATGAGAAGGGGGCACTCGATAGAGGGGATGATTTATCAGTATTGCAGAGGATCGGATGAGGCCTATGGCCATGGGTAGATTAGTGCAGCGAATTTGGTGAGTCTAAGGGTGCGGGATGTGGTTACAATAAGATTTATCATCCTAGGACATAAATCATTGCATATGATTTATAGCGGGCATATGCTACTTGTAGATCATGTACTAGAAGGTGAGAAGGTGGTGTGGGGGTTGATTCCATGAGAGAGAATCATGGGGGGGATAGTGATGGTGCATCGGAGGAGGGAGAGGAACTGTCAAGGGATTGTACTATGTTCTTTGTTCTTGGGGTGGTTACCTTCACTTTGGATTGTGGTTATGGTGTCAACAAGGGATACTTGTGAGCCATAGATGGCTTACTGGGGAGTGATACAATGCCTTGCCTAGGGGGTGGTGAGGTGATTCCTACTATGATCCCCAATTTATGGAGGCATGGCTTCAATGGATTGGTCATATGGATTAGTATCCTTGGTAGAGTCTGGACTATACTGGTTACCTAGAGCTACCTAAACCTCCAGGTGGTTGGGATGAGACGGGTACACATTAAGAACGGTTAGTATGAAATCTATTTCTATACTTGTGTTGGCTTTATGTACATATTTTAATATATAATTGTATTGATGATTTGTTTGTTGTTCCTAGTGATGCAGATGTTGGACCAGTTTTCCCCATCCTATGGTACATCATTGTGATCACTGGGGTGAGAGAGTACCAAGGGCCGCTAAGGGTGCTTCTACTGATATTGGTGCTCTCATCGATGGAGATATTGATGGCATTGATGGGGGTTTTGTGGAGGGTGATGTTCCCTCTATCACCTTGGTTTAGTTAGAGAGGAAATTAGATATTGTGACTGAGGGTATTGATGAGCAGTTTATCAGGGATCTCACAGATGAGGAGCTATCCATTATGCTACAACTCTCAGTATCATGTGGTATGGGAATTTGAGATGTGATGTAGAGGGTTGTGATTGCTTGCCATATGGCTTGATAATCTCAAGGAGGGGAGAGGTATCCTCCCAAATAGATACCATGATAGAAGCTAGAACCAACATGGGTTCCCAATCTTAAGGTAGTTAGAGGTGAGGCTATTCGACGCTTGGCTATCATGGGGCCTCATGATCCGACTGGTGGTGTATATGCATGGGTGCTCCAGTTTTATGGCATTGTTATGTTCAAGGCCTAGATCCCTTGTTTTGTATATGTATGCTGATACATCCTATGGGAGGTTTTTTATATGATATATCCCCCATAAGGTGCATGATTCTTATGTATATTCTCGATGATGGCCATTTTGTACATGACACGCTATTTTTAGACACACACACACACACACACACACCATTTTGGGTGGCATACATGTTATTATCTCATGGATGTTTGATGTATGCCTATGTTTATGATTTTTATATGCATATGTTGTTATTACCAATGTTTAGTAGTAGGTACTTATACATGGTATTTTGATGATAAACATATGATAATGATGCTATGTGTATATGTTGATATGGTTTTATGTGTAGTTACATGAGCTTTCACATGAAGTTATATCTGGTTATCAATAAATTACTTATATGATAGATGTTTTATACATGTGTAGTTGTGGGCATTTGTACATGTATGGGTTGACTTTTTTTTGTGCAAGTTTAGTTATGATGTATTAAGTGCCAATTCAATACTTTGTTGACGACTACATCGATGAGTACGTTGGAATTCCTTAGTAGATGTGTGTAGATGATGAATTTGAACTGTTGGATGAGGAGGTGTGTATGGATATATTTGCAAAAGAGAAGTGGGTTGAGGACATGGAACAAATTGTTGAGTTGTCACACAACTAGATTAGAATCTAGGAGAATGTGTAGGAGAGTTATACCAAAATGGATGGCATCTGTCAAAAAAACTATAACAACATCATACTCCACTTGATTGTTTGTAAGTGCCCCTAGGCACACTCCACCAATGTGGTATAGATTTTGGATGGGGGTGTAATTGGCCCAAGGAGATGATGATAGGTTTTTTTACCAATGATCTGCATTGTCCACAAAATTGATGTACGTATGTTGATTGGCATCCATCTGGATTGGTTATACAGGATTTCTTTTAGCTTTTGATTTATGGGATTGAAAACTATATAAAATATGAAATTTTGCAATGAACTATGGGTTCAATCGATTCATAATAAGAACCTTATATCAATGTCAGGAAACTATCTCATGACTAATAGAATGCAAGTATATATTGACGTTCCTAGTGAATGATAGAATATCCCAATATGATCTAGTTTGGGATTGGTGGAGGAGGGTTATCGTCAGGGGAAAATCACTCCTCATTAGACACTGATTAATCCTCACTTGTGAGTAATTCATCCATGGGAGATGTATATTCAATAGTATTGGCTATTGTGGGAACAATTTTCTCATGTGGTGGTTCTAGTGGTGAAACACTTAATTGGAACAATTGGTCATGGAGACACATTTTCTTAAGGTGAAATTCTCGTTCAACGCACAAAATAGGAAAGTGAAAGGAATAATGGAAAGTGGTACCACATGATCGAAATGGGCATGATCCCCTAATGAGGACTAATATTAAGGTTAGTGACGTTGTAGGATGTGGGCATACTACAAATAGGAATCATATGGTTGTGGTTTCGAAATGAAGTGTAACCATTGAGTTGGGTATCATGGTTCATATGACTGAGGTTTCCTCCATTGTTAGTGTAAGGTGAATGGTTTCCAGTGCATTCCAAAATTGAGGGAGATCAAGGAAATGGTGTGTGTAGTGCCAATATTGGGAACAAATCAAGAACACCTTGTTGGTGTGTAAATATTTGGACTTAGCGATAAAGGGGTTTGATGTGCCCCCAGTATCTACTTGAGGTGCATGTGTGACACTAATAGGTGTATTGAGAAAATTCCCGAGCTCTAGTAATGTAGGGTACAGATTGTTTGCATGACCTTATTGTCCACACAAAGAGCATGGGGGTGTGACCCACAAGGTAGGGGTATCATGCATGATAGGTTCTTTGAGAACTTTCTAGGTGGAACCCTTCATGTTGGTTTTAGTTGCTATAGATTATGATTGAAGAGAATGGTTGATTGTGGCAAGGGATTTCAACTCGGGATGAGTGGTGCATCCATTGGAGGGGGTGTTCAACTTGGGATGAGTAAGGCCTCTATTTTGTGGTGTGGTGACCCCTAGTGGTGGTTGAGTTACAAGGTTTTCATATTCACTAGGTAGAGTTAGCATGGTGACTCGTTGTACTAACACCATCTCATAATGTGCAATTGGTTTTGAATCCATATCTAGGAATGGTAGTGTAAGGTAACACACAAGGAGTCCTAGTGTGAGTCCTGAGAGTGTTAATTGGGCCTTTACCGACATTCTTTGTAATCCGGTGGGGGGGGGGTGTATAAAATGGAATTTGGAACTTAGGTGGAACATAAGGGTTCAAGAATTTCTAAATGCCGTGAATTAATGGGGTTTCAGATGACGATGCCACATGGGTGGAATATTTTTTATTTTTGGTTGCAAGTGTACACATAAGGCCTTTTGGTAGGTAGGGGATTTCAGGTGGAGGTCCTGAATATGCCCCTAGGAGGTTGGAATCTTTATGGAATCTTAGGATAATTTCAACATATGGTGTTGGGTTTGTATCGCTTACTGTCGGTAAAAAAAATTCAAGAATGGAAGATGCACGAGGTTTGTAGTATCTAAGTTGGTAAAGGGTGACTACCTTCCCATTGGATGGGAACATCATGATAAATAACAATGAGGAGGAATCCACATTCATGGCATACATGTAGCTATGACCCAATAGGATGTTGTAGTCAACTTGGGCATCAATGAATTCAACATCGGTCATAACCATATTTCCCCCTAGCTCAATAGGGACATTTTAGTAAATTTCACATTGTTGGGATGGTTGGTCATCATGCTCTCATAGGGAAATAGATTATGGTGCTAAATTAAGGGAGCCCAATCTCTTCCAAAAAATTAGAAGACATGACAGATGTGGATGTGCCTTCATTGATGATGCATTGATGAATGATGATGTTCTTAACTGTGATGTGCTCTTGAAAAGCAATCGATGAGGGTAGTCATGGTTCACCCTTATCAAGGTAAGAGGTCATGAGGTTTGTGTCGGAAGGGTCGACAACACCTAGTGAAATCAAGAGTTACTTTCATTGAGAAGGACATGATTTAAGTACAATTAACATTGACATGGAAGTTGGTGATTGACAATTTGTCAACAATGTTGTAGTTATGAGCAACCTTCATGTGAGGATTATGTGTGGCATTCCTTAGTGGTGCTTTAGGAATCCTTGGAATTTTCCCCATGATGGGGTGTGGGATTTGAAAAGGTCCTCTCGAAGGGACCAAATTCTCTTCAAGGAATGGTTAAGTTTTAACATTAGTGTACCCTTTAGAGTGATTCTATATGTTCACTGACACCGAGTTCATATAAATGTTTTCGAATGATCCATCGCCTGGGGGGAAAGGATATGGATATTGGGTAACCACCCTTTAATTGGAAAAGGGTTTTTTTTTAGCAACCTTCTGGGGTTGTGATGCAGGAGGCATCCGAGAAGGGTTCGTAGGTGTCTATTTCTTGGTTCCCAACATTTGTTAATAGTCTGGGATGAGCAGAAAATGCTGAGTGTAATGACTGTACTCACCACGTATCAAGAAAGGGTAGTTTTTCCTTAAGTATTGTTCTTGATTTTCTTGGGTGGATTTCCCTCTTGTGGGGTTGGTTACCCTGATTTTGATTATGTTGTGTATATTGGTTTGCCTCTTTCCCATGTTCTTGGGGCTATTTCTTCTTTCCCTTCTTCTTCCCTTGATTACAAGGATTCAGGGGATTAGAAATATTCAAATGCTCAAATTGTTACATTTACTATTGCATAGAGGGTTGAACTAAGTTGTCTCCCATATGAGGCATGGGTGTCACACTAGGAGGGCATGGGTATGGGTAATAGGGAATATACCCCAGGGGTGGAATATATGATGGTTGCACTGCATATGATGTGGATGGTATTGAAAGTGGTGCCATTTGCGATTGGAGAACCAATGGTAATTGTGTTATACTTTGGAAAACAAGGTTGTATGGTCCGTACTGAGGCCATCCAAATGGAGGATGTGGTGCAGTAGGAGTGGGAGACAACACGATAGGGATAGGTGGATAATGCATCACCAATTGTGGTGTTGCAATATTTGTTTGTGGGGGAACTTTAAATTGGGAGGAAATGGGCCTAATGAGCTTGGAATGTGACATCCCTACAACGTGAGGATCTAATGATCGATGCTGATTGGAATTTGGTAGTACGATGTATAAATACCCTGATTATATATGAGGTCAAAGTGATGGGATTTGATAATTGATTTTTCCTTTCTTTGTGGAATTGAGGTAGCCATATATTTTGTGATAACCGGTTTGATTGATTTGAGGAAACAATTCAAAAGGAAGGTAGGTTGGTTGTCAATTTTTCACAAGGCGCGGTGACGATGCCATTCATAGATTTGATCCATTATGCATGTCACCATGTTCTTTTGAAACTATGTGAGAATTTCTAGGCCAATATCATATCTTATTGGAAACTAAAAATAGAATAGGAATGATGTGGAAATGGTCTCAAATGTGGTATGGGAGACTCTTTTCAAATTTACATACCATTTTGTAGCTGTATGGTTAGGGTTCTTTGGAAGAGACGGAGGCAGACCACTTATTTGATTATGTTATTGAAGGAACACCATAGGTGGAAAGACATAACGTGGTTGGAAATATCATCTCCCTGCTTCCATTCAAACTTAGGGATATATGAAGGTATCTTTTTCGACATATGGTCAATTGGAATCATGAGCTATGGGATAATTTACCAGTTTGCTAGGTCAAAGAGGTTCTGTATAAAGATAGAATGTATGTACCTAATGTACCTAAATTTAACTTATTAATTTTAGATGAAATCTATAAAACTCCATACCCAGGTCATCTTGGCTATCATAAGACTATAACTATGTTAAGAAAAGAATACTTTTGGCCAAACATGAAAACTGAACTGGTAGAATATATTGCTATGTGTTTTGAATGTCAGTAGGTGAAAACTGAACATCAACACCCAGTTAGATTACTTCAGCCATTGCCTATTCCTAGATGGAAATGGGAGATAATTAGTATCGAGTTTGTTACTGGACTACCTAAAAATCAGAATTTAAATGATTCTATCATGGTAGTGGTCGATAAATTAAGTAAAGCATCCCACTTTATACCTGTTAAAACTACGTATAAAGCTACAAACATAGCTGATATCTTTCTAAAGCAAATTTTTCAACTACATGGAATACCAAAAGTTATAATCTCAAATAAAAACCCTAAATTTACAGGTAACTTTTGGAAATCTATGTTCAAAGGATTAAACACTACACTAAATTTTAGTACTTCATTCCATCCTCAAACATAGGGACAGACTGAAAGAGTAAACCAAGTACTGGAATATTTACTAAGAATGTATGTGAAATACTAGCCAGGTAAATGGAAGGATTATTTGCATCTGGTAGAATTTGCTTCTAATAATAATTATCAAGCGTCGGCCAGATTTAGTCCTTTCGAAATCTTGTATGGAAGGAAATGTAATACTCCTATCTCTTGGAGTAATTCGGTGGATAGATTAGTATTAGGTCTCGAACTATTGAAGTAAATGGAAGAAACTGTAAAACATGTACAAGGTAATATGAAAGTTGTGTAGGATCGACAAAAAAGTCAAGCAGACCTTAAAAGAACTCTGAAGGAGTTTCAAGTAGGTGAACATGTGTTCATCAAGGTGAGGCCCAAAAAGAACTCTTTGAGGTTGGGTAGTTGTGCAAAACTAGCACCTCGTTACTGTGGTCCATTTGAAATACTATCTAGGATTGGACAAGTAGCTTATCAATTAGTATTACCACCGAATTTAAGAGTACATAATGTTTTTCAAATTTCTGTATTAAAGAAATATGTTCATGATGCTACTCATGTTGTTAACTGGAATGATGTATAGGTGGAACCAAAAGGAGATTTTCTAGTGGAACCACACTGTATCCTCGGGCGTAGGGAGATCACATTTCGGAACCGCACCATTAGTCAGGTGAAAGTAAAATGGAAGCACCTTAGTCCAGAGGAAGCCACTTGAGAATTAGAAAGTAATATTCAGGATGCATATCCAATTCTCTTCCAAGGGAATTTCAAGGATGAACAATAAATAACATCGAGGACAACGTTATGCTTTAAGGTGGTGTGTATGTCACATGCCCCAATTTTGCAAAAACAATTTTATATTATTTTTATATTATTTGAGGACAATATGTTAAATTTTATGCTAAGTTGTAATTGATGACTCAGCAGAGTCAAGGATATTAACGTAATTGTGAATATTATATATATAAATAAATAAAGGAGGAGACAATAGCTTAGGAGACTTATTAAAAGAGTGTTTACTGGTCAAATTGGTGGAGGAGAGTGGGTGGAGAGAAAATTGACATGTGGCAGCATCCTCAAACCACTTTCAACTGTTGCAGGTGGAAACCTCCCTATATTTGGGGTCATGATTCCCCAAGAAACTGGAATCAGAGCAAGTAGCTCAATTAATGAAAACTAACCCAAAATACCTAGGCAATTTTTATTAAAATTCCCATTGAAGAGAGTTGAGGCTGCTCATTCTAGAGAGGTGATCATCCATGTTGAATGAATGTACTTCAAAGAAATTAAATGGAAGGGAGTCTGGAAAATGTTTGAGGGGATAACTATTGATTGATCTAGTTGCAACTTTGAAGCTAAAGATCATACTACCGAGAGTAGAGTGTTTTACTAAGATATTGGACTAGTATACTGTTTGCATTCTCCACCAGTTCTCAGCCAAGAAGACTAGGAATAGGCTTGGGGGTCCTAAGGAAGCATTGTTTGAGCACTCTCCAGGAGATTGGTAGGTAGGAACGGCCTCCTAACACTGTTTTCATTTGTCCTAAACAGGTTCCACATTATTTTGTTTTACTGTATTAGATAAATCAATCTGAGTTTGACTGATATATGAATGTTACAGAATTAGTTTGTAAAATGTTAGAATTTAGTACTCTTTTTATATGTTTAAAGAAATGAATTAAAGTAATGTGTTAGAATGGAAATAATTTCTAGACTATGTTTTTCCACACCTAGAGAACCAGGCCATTCTCCAGCACAGTTAGAATATTTAAAGTAGATGAAAGAAAATGATAAGAGATTGAAATAATATATATGGTTCTGCATTCCGTAGATAGCAAAGTAACTTAAGTCAGTGTGTAGATTATTATTAAAAAGAACAGTGTTCTTTTATTTATGTTTACTATTTTTATGAGCGTATCTATGTTGGAAAAGAAACATTAGAACTACAAATAGAGTTATAATAAAGAAACATATTGATTCAATAAAAATTATAGGAGATACAGTAAGTATCCAAACAAGGTTTTAACAACACTTATATATTTTAGCTTAAACTATTATTTTAAATATACTCGAATATGATTATGTTACAAATACTATTAATAAAGAAATAATCAAAATTACCGAGTTAATGTTTTAATCCTTACATAACTCTGAATCTTTACTAATTGACAGAGCAGTAAACAGTAAATAGAATAAAGCTAAGAACTTACTTATTTAAGAAATAATTTTTTACCACACAAGCTCTAATCTGTGTAGGTTTAACCTGAGAGTCAAACCCTAGTTCTACTTTCATTCTTTTTGTAAAAGCATTCTTTCAAATAGAATAAACAAACTAAAAACTAGAAGACTATAAGTATACACTAGACTAGGTACAGACTTATATCAAGAACTTACAGTATTGTTATTAAGATTTTTACTTAAAAGAAAAGAAATTATTTTAGCAGTATAAATAATTCCAATACTATTATAACAACGAGAAAGAAGTAAACAGAAACCAACGCATAATTAATAAATTTAAGAATATAATTATATAAGGGTTATTTTACAGTAACCCTAGTATTCTAACCTAATTAATAAGTATAAACATATAAATTTTATCTTAAGACTGAGCCTACAGTCTTTACATTTACTTTATTAATTACAATAGAAAGCTTAAACAGTAATTATCATTATTAACAGTCGAAGAAGGAAAGACTTTAATTACACAGAACCATAAATTGTAGGTTTATAAAACTAATGCATAAACGAGATAGAGCTCGAAATTAAAACCCCTTTAAATCAAAAGTATTACTTTGTCACACCAAAGGGCTTAAGAAATAACTAAATTACTTCACCGAGCTCAATTTCGGTGTACCCAGCATCGTGGTGAGGGTTTGAAATAAAAAACTAACAATCAAATTATAAAAACTTCATTACTGTAATAACCTTTACAAGACAATGTATATTTTATTAGAGCATTCGAAATAGAGAACCATTAAAACCATGAAGATAGGAGAACCTCCACATAATAAGAACAGAGTATGTCATTACATAGCCATAGGGTTGTAAACCTGTCAATAATTCGAGAAAAGTGAAATACAAGTCACGGCATCGAAACCGGAGCTACCCTGCTATAGGTAAGGATTTTAATAACCAAACATACTAAATAACAACTAAGCTAAGAATTTAAGCACTAAAGGAACCGAAGTCGTATTTCTTCTCCAACTGAAACCCTTTCCCTAATATTTATAAGCAGGGAGTTTCCACATTGTAATCGGGGCTTACCAGTAGGTCTTATTGTCAATCCAAACATGGAGAGGGTTCTTCCAAGCATAAGGGAAAACTCTAACCTGGAAGTGAAGACCAAAAACCTTAATTAGTAACTAAGTTTTATAACTGTAATTGTAACTTGAAATTTATAACAATTGTAAGACAAATTATTTACCTGGAAGCGAAGGAATCTGGAGCCACGGAGGAAATGAACAACACAAACCCTCATGCTCACTAGTGACAGAGGCGACGAGGCTCAAAATACATACTAGACCAATGTTGGAGGAAGATAAAAATTTTGGCATTGTCCACGAAAGGAATCAACACTAAAAAAAACTACTAACAGAGTAACACTAACTTCACGACAGAGTAATGTTTGTAGAAAGGAAACCAAAAGCGAGCTATGAATCTCACAACCCACACACTAGAGTGGCAACACTTACTTATACTTAAACAATGGAGCTGGAGACGAGAACAAGCGAGCCCTCGTGGCCGCAGTAAAACCAGACAGTGCCAAGACCAAACCCTCGATGAAGAATGAGAAGTTAGGGTTTCCTTGTGAGTTTTTAAATCATGCATTGCATGGTGGTGGATGTTCCACGTGCCCACCAAATTATTCAGTCCATAGTGGGTCGAATGATATAGTTGTCACTGCATGGTCGGGACAACAATTTATTGTCAAAAATTTAAATAGTAACTACAACGATAATGTAGTTATTAATTGAAAACATAACATTTCAATGATAACCATAAAGTCAAGCAATATTGAAGAACAAGATTTATATGATATCGTTAAACTTTATATTAGATAAACCACGAAATCCTCGTTGGTAAAATAACTATGGAAGATCAATAGTAAGATATTTGCCCTTGATCTTAAGTTAATGGTTATAATAATAATTGTTTATACAAACATTATAATGCAAGATTATGATGTTAGATTTAGTGGTATGCAAACACTAGTGGATAAGGAACTAGTTTATAAATCATTAATGTGTAAATGAAAGAAAATAGTATTTACACCCTAGAACAACTCTTACTTTATATGTAGTCTATAGTACCATAAAGTAAGATAAAATTCTTGGAAGTTCGTAATCATTTGGTCTGCATAAGGAACCAAAAAGCTCTAAATGAATGAAACCAAGGCTAGATGAGACTTGGTAGTTAAAGATAGCAAAACTATCCAGGAATAAATATAGCATCATTTTTATTTATAAATAAATAATACGATAATGTAATTTCGTCATATTACTTATGTCATGAAGAAATTTGGAAGATAGAAATCACAACTTGATGACAATTGTACAAATGATCAATTTTAGATATAATACAATAATAAGGTGATAAATTTCCTCTACTAAAGCCTAAATTAAAGGTAACGCTAAGAGTTCTATGTAACATTGTTTCTTGAAAGGCCTTAGGTTTATTTCCATACTTATAAGCAGTGTTGTAAATTTTAGAAATAGCCACAGTAGTAAACTCTGGTTTTAGTAAGAAGTGTTGTTATACTAAATCATGAGCTCTATGTAGAACTTGTAAATAACATAGCTTATAGGTGGAAAGAAGGTTTATCAAAAGTAGAAGTCATATTGATGTTATTGATCATTATGACATATATTTAAAATACTGTCATAGTTGCGAAACAAGTAAAGAAAAGTTACTTTACCTCGTAGTACCCTTGAATTATATTAAGCACAATTTTACTCTAGCAATATATATATGCTAAAGAAGTATATCTATATTAACGACTTAATAAAATCTTACTGGTTCAAAAATTTACCTGTCGAACCTGTAAGAACCAGAAATCCAGCTGAGTTAGCAATCGCTAAGTAAGCCCCAATTAGAACATAACTTCTCACCTACTTGACAAAATCAAATCATCAGTATAGCTAGAAACATTTGAATGCAGGTTATCTACATCACATATCAAAATTAAAGTAGTGTTTAATTATATGTGTTTAAGTTAATCATTACTTTTGCTAACTATTTCATTTATCCGTTAACTGCTAGCAGTTAACAAACTGCGACTATAGACAATTTATGTTACATAAAAAAATTTAAATTTTTGTGAAAATTTGGGGATATGACAACGGGAAAGGGTCAACGCTATATTTAAGTGGGGAGAGTGAATCAATCAATGTGTATCCTCTCCTATAAGACCCAATCAATGTGGCATGGGAGCGTCCTTGACCTGGTGATCCCCCTCATGTTCCATAGGGAGATAAAGGAAAAACACCCCTTTAGAGAGGGGAGAGGCATTGGAGTTTGCGAGACTTCCATGGGGGGGTTTATTCTGCAATGGTGGAAGTCTAGTTGTCAAGTGAGAGTGATGGGTGATGAAAATAAAAACAATGTAGACAAATAAAAAAAATATGCCAACCACAACATATGCAATATGGTGCAAGATTTGAGTGACATGTGCAAATGTGGCTTAGTGTGATGGTGTCCATATGTTGTATCTTTTTAAATTACGAGTTTAATGATATTGTAATTAGAAAAGAAAAATAAGTGTAAAATCCCTAAAAAGACCTAACGTCCTTCCTCTCAATTGCAATTGGGCCTCCTAAAAGAATAATTCATGGTGATAGTGGAATCCACACAACAATCGACTAGAGGAGGCAACAAAGATCCAGTTCTACTAGTGATGGGACCAATTTTCCAATTAGGAATACTTTGGCAACACCCCGTGACGACAATAGATGACTTTAGGAACCACTTGCACTCCCAAGTGTTCCTTGGAGGTATCCTAATTTTGGATACTATGGTTACCTTGAGTTAACTGTGGATCAACAATTAGTCCTAGACAGTATACTATCGTCTCCCTAAAAACAAGATGAGTTCCTCGTAGGGGAGAGTAGGGCAGTGATATTTCGACTTTTACCTCCTTGGGTATTGGTACACATATCTGATCTAATATCTCTTTGAACACTTGCTTATAGCAGGATTTGAAAGTACCCTAGAAGACAACAATGCTAAGTTTCAAAAATATGCATAATGAAACTAAATTTTTGGGCATTGTTTGGATTCCTATCCCAAGCAGTCTATCAAGATAAAATGTTGTTTTGTGACCTCTTGTGGACGATTTTAGATGGTGAGCATTTTATAATGGTTTATTTTAAGGATTTTATAATGGTTTCTTTGTAAGGGATTTATTTCACACTCTCCTTCCTTTCTGATTCACTGAAATCAGAAGAGCATACTTGGTTAGAAATGGTATTTAGGTCCCTTAGTGTGTGCACAAAGTGGATGCTACATTACTTTAAAATTAATATGTTAAAGAAAAAAGAAAAAACCATATGATGTCCCGAATACTAGTGACAACAATGAGGTCCTTATGGAACCTAAAAGTTGGTTACCTAAGTTGATTTCAAGGGGGAATGACGCCTTTAATCCCTAATATTAATATAGGTGGGATAATTACTAAAGGGATAAGTAACCATTGTAAGCTGGATAATTCCTAGCTCATTAGTGAGCAACTAGTGGGATGCAAATTGTTGTGCAAATAAAAAAGAAAACAAATAAATGACAAACAACGCGGAAATACAATTTACAATCATGTTGTAGTACGACATAAACACTCATTGGTGCACTATAGCATGAAAACAATGAATAAAATAGCATTGTTTTGGAATAGGGAATCCACGTGGGAGAAAGTAGGTTAAAATGCGCAGTTAGTGTTTCGAAAGTTGAAGCGTACTGTCATCTCACTATAAAGGTTGGGAACCATGCTACTGTAAAAATGGTTGAAACGCCCGAATGGAGGCCAAATTTTTGGAATGAGAGGAATGGCCCTCTTCATCTGCAAGGAAAAAAAGACCAGAAATTAACCACACTAAAAACAAAAACCTAAACAAAGAGAAATGAATGAAAAACAAAAATTAACCTTGTCCTTTTATTCTCTAGTATGCTTTATTTAGCTCAGGGGTGACCCATAGAAGGAACAAGGAATTATTCGAGGTCTATGATTGGGTGGAATGTGGCAGTTCCCTATTCAGTTAGAAAGCAGAAAGGACTGATAAGTATTTTAAAATTATGAATTCATGTTTACAGGTTAGGTTCATACTGTTGTATGATCCGAGATGAATAATTATTCTGAATTTTATTGGTCTATGTACCGTATATTTAATACAGATTAGTGACATGGTTATACCTCATATTTTTTAATTAGGTAGCCCTAACATTTAAGAAATATTCATAGAAGTGATTTATACATATATGTGGTTATTGTACTAATTTTATAAATATCTATCATGATTTCATATGCAGGATTTGTGGATTTAATTGGTCTATTATATGGTTATTACAAGTAGAAGTACTTACACAAATTCATAAACTATATAAAATAACTCGGAACTATTGTAGACATAAATCCTGTACAACCTATCATTTTAAACAATGTTCATGGATCAATCCCCAGTCAAAGAAATTAATCTAATTAATAAAAATAGTTGTCGCTACATTCAATAGGTTAAGGGATCGATGCCTAGATCATATGTATCCACAACAAATTTATAAAATAATCTTAAACTATAAATATATTAATATGGAAAGTCCATTAACATTTTAAAGTCAAGCATTGAACTGCACATTTTATATTATGTGTGGAGAACCCGAAATGTAAGAATACGGCTAGGGTCAAGCCATGGAGAAATATAGGCTGGGAGTTTTAACCACAACGACTTGAATAGTCCAGAAATCCTCCAATATTACAAAACAAATTTCTGGAATAAAACATGAAATATATGTAAACCAATTTAGGATAGCAATCATATCACACACAACATTGTTCCCATGCATATTTCCCACAAAACGTTACATCCAAGAAGTAAACATTTCATATTAAATATTAAACATTGGACTGAGTCATAAATCCATTTAGGATGAACAAACCCTCTGTTAAATATTCAAAACGATTAACGTTACGCACTAGTCCTGTACATTCCCAAAAAATGTAGAGAATTTTTCAAGCTTCATAAATGAGGGTCACATCCTGGAAAATATCACAAACACTTAAGGTGACAACATGAACGAGTTAGACAAAAAGTTCTGCATTAAAGGGTTGAATTATGCACAAATTGACCAGATAATGATCCCTAAGAAAAAAATTGGGTGTATTTTTTAGGGACATTACAATGTTGATTTGAAGATGTATAGCATCATTGATTCCTGATGACTTGCAGATGTATTATAATTTTTCCAAAGTAGACAATCTTGTGACTAATAAATGGGTGTTAGAGTTTAAATTTTCTTTCTAGCACTTAGTTTTTCTTTGATTTAAGCCAAAAAAGTCATTTCATTAAGTTTAATAACTCAGGTTTTTCTTTTGATGTGTTAGAAGAACTCATTGAGTTTACCTGACACATTGAAAGAACTCAACATTTTTGGTCGATGCATCGGATCAACTCGGCCAGTTTCCCCGACGTATAGAAGAACTCGGTGAGTTCTCCCTGCATGGACACTCACTCGTGAGTTGCTTTGGATTCTTTTAAGCCAAGTTTGTTAGCCAAGTTTGATGTTTGTTGATCAATTCAAAGAAACACATTGGAAGAGTTCCTTGATTCTTGCCGGAGAGATCTCATTGATTTTTGCCGACACTATCGAAAAAAATCACCCTTTCTTATTGACACTATCGGTAGAACTCATGTTTCACTGCGGATGCTTTATAATGAGAGAATTCTTCAAGTTTTGCAAGTGTTTCATCAGAAATTCTTGTCGATTTTTTCCAACACTATCAGCAAAACTCAACTTTTTTAGCTGACACTATCGACAAAACTCATCCTTTGTAGCCGAAACTATCCCAAAAAACTGAGGTTTTGACGTCAACGCGTCGACAGAATCAAGGGAAGCTTTTGACAGATTTTAAAGTCAGCGTCAAAATGATGTTTCGAGCCTCTTTCATTTATTACACTCAACAACCACATTAATTACCATTTTGGGATTGTTTTTATATAAACGCGGTGATTTTTTTTATGGTTTGTTGTCTCAAACCCCATTTGGAGTGCATCAAACCCTCACACGACACTTGGAGCCTTCCCATTGCTAATCCAAGAACCATACCTGAATCAACATTTGCCAGTTAGGCACTTAAACTTATCTTTTGTCCTATGTTATTCTAGGAGCTTTAAAGGACTATATTATTGGAATTTTAGGGTTCTTTAAAAATGTCACTATTATTGGTTTTTTTATCACTGTGTGTAGCCTTGTTCTAATAAATGGCTAACCTCATACCATAGGGTTTCCATTTTTAATTGGCATACCACCAGAGTCTTCCCAAGTCTGGTTTCAAGGAAACCCTTGACTTTGTTGAGCACTCTTCAAGCCAACTACCCCTGCCATCATGAGGTTTGTCTCAACCTTTGTCATACCATCTAGTTTTATAATCTGAGTCGTTGATATATGTATGTTGAATCTCAAGGGTTTTGTGATGAGACAACTCCGGGATGGATGTTTCGCCATCTGTGTAGTGTTTAGATTGAGTATGGTAGGGGATAATCTTGTGATGAAGGGGAGACCCTTTGTGGGCTCATACCTTGAGCATCGTTGCATTTTGAAGCCTCAAGGTGGGTTCTCTTCTCAACCTACATTTGGAAGGATACGTTGTCCGTAATCTCCCTTAGGGATAATTTCACAAAAGGTTTTTAAAAGGGTATTAGATGCGAATCGTAGTTTTATGGTTCCCTAAAGTGTTCTCATTTTTGGGTTTTTTGAGTCATTTTCGTGTTTCCTTTGTTGGGATTAGTGAGAAGAAATTTTGATGTTGGAATGACGATAAGGTAAAAAAGAAATAGGGAAACCCTTGGTAGAGTTTAACTCTGGGTATTTTCTCCTACAAATTGTGTGTGGAAGGAAGTATTGCTCATGATCCTCTTTAGGGATGATATATTTTGTAAAAGGTTTTTAAATATTTTAGATGAAAAGAATGACTAAGCGGTACCGTGAGTCGTTACTTTGAGTAGAAACCTAGATCCATCATAGTCCTGAGCTTAATAAATAAGAGAATAACATTAAGACTTGTAAACTACGCGGATTAGATCAAAAGGCAGTTAATATTAATGATTTGAAGATCCAATGAAGAAATAATTAGCCTTCAGTATGTTGACTTGTTTAGAAACACAATAATGATTTATAACAACAAAGGTATAACTCACAAAATGGTATATGTGATTTTTCATTTAAGTTTTGCAAACACACAGCCTTGTTGCAAGTATACAGTGAATGGACAATCTCCATGCAGTCATCTCTCTCCACCTCACAAGATAGTTTTTTGAGTGACTAATAATGAAATGGTAAATACTATTGTGTTTTCTTCTATCATGTTAGACACTTGCTGCAATATAATCTTTTAAAAGAATAATGATTTAAAAAAAAAACAGTGATTTATATATTTTGTAACTTGGATTCTCATTTCAGTTGCTCCATGTTGATGTAAATGCATGTTATTTTTAGCATTACTAAGACATCTCTTACTATGATAATGCAACAATTTTGGTTATTATCTCACACCATGCCTAAGAAGAGTGGAAAGAAGAAAGCTAAGGCCATTGAGTCTGATTCATATGTGGAGATTATCTCTAGGATTGAAATCATATATGAAGACACTAAGGCCATCACAGGGGCCGATCAGGAGTTCAAGTGTTGGTTCTGGAGCCTGATATTCCATATCCATAGATATTATTCAGTTGTGTTTGTACCTCAGGTGTACTATACACTCGTTCCCCAGCCTTGGGGTTCGGGGGAAACTCCCTCGAGATATGGGGGTTTGGGGGCAGTGCCCCCGAGAAGGGGGTTCAGGGGAAGCGCCCCCGAGAAATGGGAGTTTGGGGGAGAAGACCCCGAGAAATTTTTTTGGGATGTTTGTTGGTCAAACGTTTTGCAGAACCATGGTATTGGGTTAACCATAGTATTTTCCCATGGTATTTCTCCTATAAAAGAAAAGCATTGTAATACAGCTATGTATGGTATTGTATTGTAGCATTGTAAACAATATCTTTGATTGTGTGAGAGAGACTGTGAGAGTGTGAAGAGGAAGTGTAGAGGTATTGGTACAAGTTGTATCCCTTCATCTTTCTGACGGTAATGAAAAAGGTTGGAAATTTCTATGTTATATTTGGGTGAACCACGTTATATTTCTGTCTTTCTATAATGTGTTTAATGTGTTTTGCATCTTGTTTAATGATTTTAACTGTATAACTTTTATTTCTATGTGGTCTTGTTTTCTAACATCAAGTGGGGAGAAATATACCAGATGATCAGAGACCAAAACATCCCTAATGCAATCCTGGAAGATATGTCATTATATGGAAATATAATAAAATCAGGCCTTACTAAGGCAACCATGCGTCCAAAATTTTTCCCATGTGCTCAAGTCATCGGATATATTCTACCTTGGTAAAACCCTGCCACGATGATTATTTCCAACATAGAAGGGGAAGCTTTTGGTTTCTTCACTCCAATATACATAGCCAGGTCCTACAAACTACCAACTCCACAGGTTATGACGACAGATGAGTGGGTTAGCAAATTTGAGTTGGATATTGTGGAATGTGCCAAAATGATGATGATAGCAGGGAGACAAATGCGCTAGAAGGAAACTGCAAATACGAAACTGCAAGTTTACACCCCCCTTACAGAGTCACAACCTTAATTATAAATAGGATCTTTGGTCGGGCAAATGGAAAATTGTACAAGTTAAGTTGGATCCCATTAATATACTATGTGGACTTTGAAGGAAAGATTTTCAATTGGCCAGACATTGTATTAAGCAACTTCTCATCATGTGTCGCTGCCGCACAAGGAGGATTAACTCAGAGAAGGTCAAAATTATACATGGCCTCATACCTAATTGATTTCATCCTATGTAGACACCCATTCCGAAATCTCAGTTGTGATTTGGATCACACCAAGAATCCTATATATGTTTCCTATCAAATTATTTGGGCACATAAGTACTCAAGCTTCTGCAAGCTTATATGCGAGGAGTTTTTTATGCCTCTGTACGAACTAATTTTTCTCAAAGAGTCGGAATGTATGTCAGAAAGTGACATGGAATTCATATTTGAATATGAGGATTATTATTTCTCTCAGGGAGCTACTTACCTAAGCATGTATGGAGCATCTAGAGCCCCATCATTGATGCCTATATATGTCACAGACTATGTAGTCCACAAGGAAGCAGTTAGACAGTTGTTCATAGATGGATTAGGTAATTTCCTATTCGACATGAAAAAGGAATCCTTCCCACGACTTCCATTTTGCATAGATAGTTATAAATTCATGAGGGTAAAAAGCGCATCTAGAATTTGTAAAATATTTAGAGAATTTTTGCTTTGGGGAAAAGAGTTTTCACAGAATTGACTCAATAGGAAAATTTATGGACCATTGTACACTTATAGGATTTTTTTATGAATACTCTCATCATTTTGATAAAGATGAGGAGATATACATGAGCACAAACAGCATGACTTCTCTAAGTAAGTGTTTCAAGAAAAAGAGCACCAGCAGTGGGGGAAAAGGTAGCAACAACACAACAAAAAAGAAGAAGCAACAGGAAGAAGTTGAAAGGAAATGATCAGAAGATTCTCGAAGGCTACAATAAGAAGATGAGAAGCAACAAGCCTAAGTGGCTCAACGAAAAAATGAGGAGCAAGAGATATCACAAAACGAAGTAGAAGAAAGAGCACAAAGAGAAGTTGAGAAAGCAGTCAAGGAATTGAGAAAGAAGGAGAAAGAGGATAAGGACAAAGAAAATTTGGACCAAGACACTGCCTAAGACAATCTAATGGACCTTCCAACCTCATCCAGTGGCACGATTACAGGTGACTACGTTCCTCTTCCAGAACTTGGACTAGTTCCTTACACTCCATCTAAGCATCATACAATGGCGTGCATAGATACCATTTTTTCAATAGGGAAAGGAAAATTGTTGTTAACAGATTAGATAAAAGATCAAATATCAACACCCAACCTAATGTGGTCACAGTGACTACAAGAACTATTGTGGAAGGCATGAATAAACACCCTAAATTCTTAGCACTTGTGAATATAGCAGATGCGCAAGAAAACACTGATAATGTCGACAAGTTGGTGGAAGATGCAGAGCATTATAAAGAAAGGATGCTTAAAATGAAATACACTTTAGTCAAGAAAAGAGGAGAAGGGAGAGAACTAAAAAGGAAACATGAGGAGATCCTCTCAGAAAAGGAAAGGATCCAAAAGGAGTATCAAACTTTAGAATTGGAAAAGGATGCACTAGAAGTGTAGGTTACCATTATGGAAGGAGAGAAAAAATATTTTGGGGATAAAATTATATAATTAGAATTACATAAATATGAGGAAAACAAACAAGTGGGGGAACTATAGGCTTAGAACAAAGCGCTGGAGATTCAGCTTAAGATAGCCAATGAAAGGAAAATTGACATTACCTCTTTCCGTGATCAAGCCCACATGATTCGAAGAAATATCCATCAAGTCCAAGTAAGAATCACGAAAGAGATATACAAGGTCAAGCATGTAGAGATAAGACTGAATGAAATAACAGATACATCATCTAATTTTAGGGCAGAACTACTGGAATTCGGTAAGAAAGTTCAAAGCCAGCTGAACTGGGTAGAGGCCAATTCAACTTTTCCTGAACACTAGCCTCAGAATAAAGCGGGAGGTTTGAAAATAGAAATGGTGCTCCTATAATTTTGTATAAAATACTCTGTAAGATTGAATAATCAGGTTGAAAAGACTCTGGATAAATGCAGAGTTCTACAAAAATATGCGTCAAGTCCATAATAAATGCCATCTTTCTTCACTTGTGAAAGCTAATGACTTATCATACAAGGATCAACATATGGTGTATCTCCAAGATAGAGTGCGTGAAGATGAAAAAAAATTAAAAAAGTTGAAGTCATTAATGAAGAAGTAGTTAAGACCTAGATTGCACAAGCCTCTGTTAGTAATTATCTCTTGGAAGACCTGTACAGATTGACTCCACCAAAAGTGACAATTGTGGAGACACAACTGGCCGTACATGAAGTAACCGTGAGATTGCTGGAGCCAATAGATTATTGGACCATTACAAAAGAAGCTTATGCATGGGGAGAATACATTTCAAGACCAGTTGTGCCTACTTGAAATTTTGTCTTTTCTGTATTTTATCACTTTATTTAATTTATTATTTTCTTTTCCTAGTGCAAGTCACTAAAGGACAACATTTTGGAAGTCCTAAATTCAGGTAAGTTCTAAAGCCATGGAATTCAAAGAGTCATTTGTAATTGTATTATAAATAAAGGTAGGAGGTAGAATAGAAGGGAATTTTCGCTGGTATGAGCAAGATAGTTTATTTGTAAGAAGAACTATTTTTTCTACTAATAAGTAAAGACAATTTTGTTGGGAGAGGACTGCATGTGGAATTTCAAATCTGGAACTACTTCTATTGAGTTTCCATATAATGTGAGATCGTTCTGGATTTTATGAACTATTTCTTTAATGATGAATGATTTTTCTTTTCATATGAAATTTTCTGTATAAATCAAGTAATGAATGCTTTCTTATTTGAAAGTTATCTTTGTTAATATTTCTTCTACAATTATGTGTATAGAATTGGAAAAGTTAGCTGCAAGATTCATTATAAATAATTACAGTACATTACTCTCATTCTTCTAAATTTTCTCCCCAAGAGGGATATGATAGATTAGTTTAGAATATATTAAAACATGATTATTTTGCTTAGATTCAGACTTATGGAAGTGATTGAGGGGTAGGAGGGATAAGATAGGAGGTAAGAACCTACGCATCACTTGTGATGCTCTTGTTCACCAGTCACCTACATTTAGTTTAGGCATGTGCATTTAATCCATACTAAGGAAAATTCACATAAATGGTGGACCGAGCCACAACCGATAAAGATTTAAACAAACATTAATTCTATGGTAGCTAGGCCACTAACCGGATGGGTTCCCCACACCAAACGGTGAACAATATAGTTGAAATCGATTATCAAGGAGAACCCCTACTTTCAGTAAGCAGGGAATTTTTCCAGGAATGACTAGGTCGATTTAAAGTTTCATAGAGAGCTCAAATTGTTTCATAAAAGTTTTAAATTTCAAGCAACCACAATTTTCTCAAACATTAACAAAGTCAACCTTGGGTTAAAATCACCCTAGGTTTGAATCCAACCATGGATTGATGTCAACCTTGGATTGAAGTCGACATTTCTTAATAGTTAGTTATGGATTGAAGGGTGTGTGCAAGAAGACGAGGGACCTTATAGATACAATCCTATTTTTAGGAAACATGCTCACGATACATAAAAATACAACACATTCGTGTTATGTAATTCTTGGTTTGGTTAATCTTGAGCATGACATGTCATATGAGATGTATGTTAGGCTAAGAAACAAATGCACATGTTTTATAGTTACAAGACATGCACGTGTTTTGTAGTTACAAAACGTGCATGTGTTATGGAGAAGCAAAACATGCATGCGTTTTGGAGAAGCAAAATGCACATGCATTATGGAGAACAAAAAAAAATGGTTTTGGTGCATGGCTAGGGAAATAAATAAAAACAATAGTTTGCATAATCAAGAATAACATCTCAAGAAACCATGCCTAACCTCCCAAGAGCATAATTTTTCTTTGTGTTGTAATATGGACACCATTAGGAGTCTTTAAAAACTAAGTATGGGTCATAGTCCCTTGACCATGCTTGGGGGAGGAAACTCAATACATAAGCTCTAAAGATAGTTTTTAATCCTTGACGTCCATGAACAAGGCATCAAACCCACACATAGGACCTTCGTATGTGATATGTTGCATATAAGAGAGCATATGCAGGGCACTAGAATTCTATTAGCACTAGGAACATATCTATAGACATGGTTGAGGGAGGAAACCTAGTCCTTAGGCCCTAAAGGAACCCTATAGACATATAAGACCAAGAACAACACCTCAAACAAACACACCGATCTCTTAAGCGTATCCTCAACCTTTAAGTTGGGATATGACCATGATTAGGATTTTTTTAGCATTAGATATGGAGGATAAAGTGCTAATCATGGTTGGTACATAAAAACTTTAATTTTAGGTTGTAAACCAACTTTTAGGGCTTAAGGTCTATAAACGACACCTTGAATCACCATAGATCACCTCTCAAGTTGATAGTTTTGATTTGAATGGGGACATGGGAACCATTAGGGGTTTCTAAGTACTATGTATGTGTCTTTGGACCTTAGACATAATAAGGGGAAAAAAATTATGCCTTAGCGATTGAATATGTTTCTAGGCATCTAGAGCCAATAATGATGTGTTGAACAACCTCAATAGAGCCTTCCATGGTATTATTTACCTTGAAATGGGGATACTAGTTCCATTAAAACATTTTTAGCACTAAGTACACATATTAGGACCCTTGATATGGGTGGGGGGAAACACTTGCTCCTTGGTCATTAAAGGAAATTGTTAACCATTTAGGGAAAAATATTGATGCCTCCAACCACCACACGTGACGTTGAAAGTGATTCCTTTGAATATTAATGGGGATATGCATAACATCATCATTTTTTGAGCATTAGGTATGCATCTTAAGGCCATCAAAGTGGTCAGGGAGGAAACTATGGCCTTGGGCCCTACCTAAAGATTCTAAGAATATAGGGATAGAAATGGTGCCTTAAAAAATAGCACATGGAATCTCATAGGAATATTTGGACTATGAATATGGATGTGTGTGGAATTAGGTGGTTTTGAGCAGCAAGTTTGGGACCTCTAAAGCATGATTGAGGGAATATGCTCATGCCTTAGGACATAATGGAATATTTGAGGCACCCATGTTAATGAACAATTTCTTGAAGCACCACACATGACCTACTCAAGGTATGCTTAGTATCCAAGAAGATATGCACATGCCTTTAAGCAGTTTTGAGCATTAGAAATGGGTATTAAGGCCTCAAAATGGTTAAGGGAGGAAATCCAATACTCAATCCCTAAGAATATTTTTGGAATCTATGGCTACACAAGTATTTTACTCACTATATCTGGGTGTGTGCAAGAAGTTGAGGGTATCTTTTGGCACGTTAGATGCAATACAAAACTGAAAAAACAGGCATCCATCAACTTGCATGGATATTTTGAGACACTTACACAATGAATCTTGCGATCAGTAAAAAACAAGAAATGTAGGAAATTGAATGACCTTTCCAAATATATTTTTTTTCTATTGAAAATGCTGTTAACTATCTAAAGTTAGATAAATTTTAACGGGCACTTTTTATTTTTTGAACAAATTATAAGGTATATGTTTTTGTGGGTGCAGCGTCTGAGTGTCTAAATGATGGAATAAACTTACGAAAACCGGTATACGTATAGAGAACATATAGGACTAGTGCATGAATATTTTCCCTATAATAAAAATAATTTTTTTAATTTTTTTTTAATTATCTAAGAGATCAAACCTCGAAAACGGTACGTCAATTGTGGGTACAGCATTTGAATGTCTTAATGCAATTATTTGGAAATGGGTTTTTTATAGCATGTAGAGGTTGGTGTTCTTTAGTGCACCATACAATTTTTTTTTTAAATGGTTGAGAAATGATAGAGATATGGATGAAACACTACCAGTGTGTTTTTTGAGTTGAGGAGTGATGACAGAAGATAAATAAGAAAAATATATATATATATATGTATTCTTGTTAAAATTTACATATTTAGAATCTGCAAAAAAAAAACCATATTTCTTTCTAAAATCTCATAAAAAATGGAGGTGTGCAGCATAATCAGACGAACCGCTAAACACGAGCATATTGAAAATATGGATATAATGCTGAATTTGCCATGGTTTATCATACTCCAAGGCACAGGCATGTTGAATCCGAAGCAAAGTACAAAGGAGACACACATGCATAGGAATTCCATGAAAGCATGGGTGGAGGCTCGGCCTTATCATTTGGAGGGAATAAATTTTTGAATTTAAACAAAACACGAGCGCGATTTAACTGAACAAAATGCGTGCACGTTATATAGAAACAAAACACGTGCACGTTATATGCAAACAAATCGCGTGCGCATTTTTTAAAGCCAAAAATAGTGTTCATCATCATCTTCAACTTCATCATCATCATCATCATTAACATGATCATCATCTTCAACTTCATGATCATCATCATCACCATCAACATCATGAACATCATCATCACCATCAACATCATGAACATCATCATCACCATCGTCGTCATCAACATCATCATCATCATCACCTTCCTCATCGTCTTCATCATCATCATCATCATCATCATCAACATGATCATCATCTTCATTATCTTCATATTCATCATCATCATCATCATCATCATCATCACCTTCCTCATCATCATCATCATCCCCATCGCCATCATCATTATCATCATCCTCATCCTCATCGTCATCTTCAGCTTCATCATAACCATCATCATCATCATCATCATCAACATGATCATCATAATCATCATCAACATCATGAACATTATCATCACCATCGTCGTCATCATCATCATGAACATCATCATCATCACCATCATTGTCATCATCATCATCATCATCATCATCCTCATCATCATCACCTTCCTCATCATCAACATCATCATCACCATCATCATCATCATCAACATCGCCACGATCATCATTATCATATTCATCATGTTCATCTTCATCACCTTCATCATCACCATCGTCATCATCATCATCACCATTGCCATCATTGCCATCATCATCTCATCATCAACATTATCACCATCGTCATCATTGTCATCATCATCACCAACATCATCACCTTCATCATCCTTATCATAATCATCACCATCAACATCATGAACATCATCATCATCATCATCATCATCATCATCATCATCACCATCATCTTC
>LPNX010833676.1:187669-200977 GCA_001517045.1 Pseudotsuga menziesii
CACCATCAACATCATCATCATTCATCATCATCATCCTCATAATCATCATCACCATCAACATAATGAACATCATCATCATCATCCTCACCATCATCACCTTCATCATCATCATCATCATCATCCTCATCATCATCATCATCATCCTCATCTGGCATCCTCATCCTCATCCTCATCCTCATCATCATCATCACCATCATCATCACCATCAACATCATCTTCATCTTCATCATCATCATCATCTTCATCACCTTCATCATCACCATCGTCATAATTATCATCATCATCACCTTCATCATCATCATCATCATCATCACCATTCCCATCATTGCCATCATCATCATCATCATCATCACCATCAACATCATCAACATCATCCTCATCATCATCATCACCATCAACATCATCAACATCATCCTCATCATCCTCATCATCATCACCATCAACATCATGAACATCATCATCATCATCATCATCATCATGAACATCATCATCATTCATCATCATCGTCCTCACCTTCATCATCGTCATCATCATCACCATCATCAACATGATTATCATCATCACCATCAACATCATCAACATCCTCATCATCATCCTCATCATCATCAACATCATGAACATCATCCTCATCATCATCATCACCATCAACATCATGAACATCATCATCATCATCCCCATCATCATCATCACCTTCATTATCCTCATCATCATCATCATCATCATCGTCATCATCATTATCACCATCAACACCATCATCATCATCCTCATCATCATCCTCATCATCAACATCATGAACATCATGAACATCATCATCATCCTTATCATCATCATCACCATCAACATCATGAACATCATCATCATCATCCTCATCATCACCATCACCATGAACATCATGAACATCATCATCATCATCACCTTCATCATCGTCATCCTCCTCATCATCATTCATCATCACCATCAACATTGTGAACATCATCATCATCATCATCAACATCATCAACATCATCATCATCATCATCCTCATCATCATCATCACCATCAACATCATGAACATCATCATCATCCTCATCATCATCATCACCATCAACATCATGAACATCATCATCATCCTCATCATCATCATCACCATCAACATCATGAACATCATCATCATCATCCTCATCATCGTCATCACCTTCATCATCATCATCATCCTCATCATCATCATCACCGTCAACATCATGAACATCATCATCATCATCCTCATCGTCATCCTCATCCTCACCATCATCACCATCTTCATCATCATCATCAACATGATCATCATCATCACCATCATCATCATCATCACCATCAACATCATGAACATTATCATCCTCATCATCATCATCACCTTCATCATCATCATCATCCTCATCATCGTCGTCACCATCAACATCATGAACATCATCATCATCATCCTCATCGTCATCCTCATCCTCATCATCGTCATCACCTTCAACATCATCATCATCATCATCATCATCATCAACATGATCATCATCTTAACCATCATCATCACCATAGTGAACATCATCATCATCATGCTCATCATCATCACCTTCATCATCATCATCGTCATCATCCTCCTCATCATCATCTCCAACAACATCATGAACATCATCATCATCATCCTCATCATCATTCTCATCCTCATCATCAACATCACCATCACCATCACCATCAACATCATCTTCATCTTCTTTATCATCATCATCTTCATCACCTTCATCATCACCATCGTCATAATCATCATCATCATCACCTTCATCATCATCATCATCATCATCATTATCATCATCACTATCAACATCATCAACATCGTCCTCATCATCGTCATCATCCTTATCATCATCACCATAAACATCATGAACATCATGAACATCATCATCATCCTCATCCTCATCCTCATCATCATCATCATCAACATCATGAACATCATCCTCATCATGATCATCACCATCAACATCATGAACATCATCATCATCATCCTCATCATCATCATCATGAACATCATCATCATCATCATCATGAACATCGTGAACATAATCATCATCCTCATCATCATCAACATCATGAACATCATCCTCATCGTCATCATCACCATCAACATCATGAACATCATCATCACCATCCTCATCATCATCATCATGAACATCATCATCATCATCATCATGAACATAGTGAACATCGTCATCATCCTCATCATCATCAACATCATGAACATCATCCTCATCGTCATCATCACCATCAACATCATGAACATCATCATCATCATCCTCATCATCATCATCACCTTCATCATCCTCGTCATCATCATCATGAACATCATGAACATCATCATCATCATCATCATCATCAACATCATGAACATCGTCCATATCATAATCATCACCATCAACATCATCATCATCCTCATCATCATCATCACCTTCATCATCCTCATCATCATCATCATCAACATCATCAACATCATCATCATCCTCATCATCATCCTCATCATCAACGTCATGAACATCATCATCATCCTCATCATCATCAACATCATGAACATCATCCTCAACATCATCATGACCATCAACATCATGAACATCATCATCATCATCCTCATCCTCATCATCACCTTCATCATCCTCATCATCATCATCATGAACATCATGAACATCATAATCATCATCAACATCATGAACATCATCCTCCTCATCATCATCACAATCAACATCATCATCATCCTCATCATCATCAACATCATCATCATCACCTTCATCATCCTCATTATCATCATCACCTTCATCGTCCTCATCATCATCATCATGAACATCATGAACATCACCATCATCATCATAAACATCATCCTCATCATCATCATCACCATCAACATCATCATCATCCTCATCATCATCATCACCTTCATCATCCTCATCATCATCATCATGAACATCATGAACCTCATCATCATCATCAACAACAACAACATCATGAACATCATCCTCATCATCATCATCACCATCAACATAATCATCATCCTCATCATCATCAACATCATCATCATCACCTTCATCATCAACATTATCAGCATCACCTTCATCATACTCATCATCAACATCATGAACATCATGAACATCATGAACATCATGACCATCCTCATCATCACCCTCATCATGAACATCATGAATATCATGAACATCATCATCATCCTCATCGTCATCAACATCATGAACGTCATCCTCATCCTCATCATCACCATCAACATCATGAACATCAGCATCATCATCCTCATCATCGTCATCATGAAAATCAACATCATCATCATCATCATCCACATCATTAACATCATCCTCATCATCATCATCACCATCAACAACATCATCATCCTCATCATCATCAACATCATCATCATCACCTTCATCATCCTCATCATCATCATCACCTTCATCATCCTCATCATCATCATCATCAACATCATCAACATCATGAACATCATCATCATCCTCATCATCATCCTCATCATGAACATCATGAACATCATGATCATCCTCATCATCATCAACATCATCCTCATCATCATCATCACCATCAACATCATCATCATCCTCATCATCATCAACATCATCATCATCACCTTCATCATCAACATTATCATCATCATGAACGTCATGAACATCATCATCATCATCATCATCACCAACATCATGAACATCATCATCATCATCATCATCACCATCAACATCATCATCATCACCTTCATCATCAACATCATCATCATCACCTTCATCATCCTCATCATCATCACCATCATCAACATCATGAACATCATGAACATCATCATCATCCTCATCATCATCAACATCATGAACATCATCCTCATCATCATCATCACCATCAACATCATGAACATCATCATCTTCATCCTCAACATCATCATCACCTTCATCATCCTCATCATCATCATCATGAACATCATGAACATCATCATCATCATCAACATCATGAACATCATGAACATCATCATCATCCTCATCATCATCAACATCATGAACATCATCCTCATCATCATCATCACCATCAACATCATGAACATCATCATCTTCATCCTCAACATCATCATCACCTTCATCATCCTCATCATCATCATCATGAACATCATGAACATCATCATCATCATCAACATCATGAACATCATGAACATCATCATCATCCTCATCATCATCAACATCATGAACATCATCCTCATCATCATCATCACCATCAACATCATGAACATCATCATCTTCATCCTCAACATCATCATCACCTTCATCATCCTCATCATCATCATCATGAACATCATGAACATCATCATCATCATCAACATCATGAACATCATGAACATCATCATCATCCTCATCATCATCAACATCATGAACATCATCCTCATCATCATCATCACCATCAACATCATGAACATCATCATCTTCATCCTCAACATCATCATCACCTTCATCATCCTCATCATCATCATCATGAACATCATGAACATCATCATCATCATCAACATCATGAACATCATGAACATCATCATCATCCTCATCATCATCAACATCATGAACATCATGAACATCATCATCATCCTCATCATCATCAACATCATGAACATCATCCTCATCATCATCATCACTATCAACATCATGAACATCATCATCATCATACTCATCATCATCATCACCTTCATCATCATCATCATGAACATCATGAACATCATCATTATCATCAACATCATGAACATCATCCTCATCATCATCATCACCATCAACATCATCATCATCCTAATCATCATCAACATCATGAACATCATCCTCAGACCGGTTCAATGAAATAACAAAAATAAACTTATGCATAGGATATATACTCTATGACTAGTTTTAACGTGTACGAGGGGGCACGAACTAAAATCTGATTTATTCTTTTCTTTTTATCCTTTATGCATGTCAATTATTAGTATAAATGGCTGATATTGCAATTTTGTGAATAATTGAGGTTCAAACATATTTATTTATATTTTCATAATACATCAATCATAACTCGATTTATACAAAGTCACACTATAGTTTAAAATGTGTTTTTTTTTTCCTTTCGAGGCTTCTTTACATTTAGATATTGTATATTATAAATCGACTTTCTTATTTTTCTACATTGCATATTTTAGATTTAGATTAGGTGAAAATTTTCCTCTATATGAATATTTAAAAAATAAAAAAAATTATTTAAATATTTTCATATTATCTTTTCGAAAACATTTTAAAAAATTTATATATTATATAATATATTTTAATTTTTTTGTGATAAAGAAATTTAAAGTTCAAAGATATAATTTAAAGCTCAAAGATATACATCAATCATGAATAGAGTCATACAAAGTCACATTATACATTAAAATGTGTTTTAACTTTTTTCTATCTTTACATATTTTAAGAACAGTTTTTTACAATTTTTATTATATATTATATTGCATATTTTGGATTTATATTGAATAAAATGATTTTTATTATTTTACCTTTTCATTTTGGTGACAAATTCTTTTAAAAGGAAAATATATTATATAAAAAAAACTTTTTATTATACACTAAACTATACAAAAATATATTATGCTTTTCATTTTGGTGATAAATTCTTTTAAGAGGAAAATATATTATATAAAAAATACATTTTATTATACACTAAACAATACAAAAGACATTATGCATGTAAGTTTATGATTTTTTTAGTTAAGTTTTAAGATTAGATTTTTATAGTATTATATTTCAATATTATAATGCATAATTTTATGTGAAAAGGTTTTAAGTATTAGATTTTTTTCTTAAGAAAATACATTTAGCCATGCACCCACCCATACGGTATCTGGAGGTGACCTGCAACTCACCATAGATTGATGCTCGTGCCTCCGATCGACGAACCGTCGATTCCATTGGATTCGTGACGTAGGATTTTAGCTAGGGAGGGGCCTCTCCCTCCTGTCCATTTCTCGATGCCGTCCGTCTACGGTGGTTTCTGAAGCTAGGGTTTCGCTCAGTAGGGGACAATGCAGTCACGCCAACGAGGGCCAAAGCTGGAAAGCCATGGATGGTGGGGATGCGGTTGGCATTGCCATATTTTCCATGCCCAAACACACTAGCAAGAGTTGACAGAATTCAAAATTCCCGCTCCGTGAGGTTTTTTGCGCACCGGCCCAAGTCCACCAGGTGTCCGTGAACGATATCTGGAGGTGACCTGCAACTCACCATAGATCGATGCTCGGGCCTCCGATAGATGAACCGTTGATTCCATTGGATTCATGATGTGGGATTTTAGCTAGGGGGGGGCCTCTCCCTCCTGTCCATTGGTCAATGCCCTCCATATATGGTGGTTTTTGAAGCTAGGGTTTCGCTCGATAGGGGACAATGCAGTCACGCCAACGAGGGCCAAAGCTAGAAAGCCACGGATGGTGGGGTTGCGGTTGGAATTGCGATATTTCCCATGCCCAAACACACTAGCAGGAGTTGATAGAATTCAAAATTGTCGCTCCGTGAGGTTTTTTGCACACTGGGCCCAAGTCCACCAGGTGTCCCTGAACGATATCTAAGTCGGCCCATTGTCCAGTTTACAAGATCTACATCCTTCTATTAGATCTCCTGCAGCAGAAGAGAAAGATGATAACCTTGTGATTAGATTCTCTGATGGAGATAGTGACAGTGAGGGTGAAGAAGAGAGCAAGAGAGTGGATCGAAGTGAGAAAGATGGATCATCAAGGGAAAATACAAGTGGGACTTCTGCAATCCAATCACTTCCAGCTTCTTCATAGATGGCTATAACGACATCACAACAAACCCCAGGGATGCAGAAGCAAATGGCTATGGTACAGAAGCAGTTAGCTGCATTTTGTACAACCATATCAAGTGCATTGCAAGTCCGTGGGGTGACTTCTATGGGGTTTGGAGAGGGTCCACCTTGGCAGTCACCCTGTAATAAAAATCCTACTGTTGGCCACAATAGTTCAATTGGCCAAAAACATGATTTCAAGCCTGGCTCATATGTAACTAAACCTAGTGGCACTGACTTGGAGAAATTGAGAAAGCAAATTGAAACAAAAGAGAATGAATTGAAGCTCCAGAGGCATATTCGATCAGGAAAGGGACAGGATACAAGATCAATTCCAAGTGGAACATTCCACACAGCTGGTATTGCAGATTCAACAACTATGAGTAACAGGAGGCAAAATTATGTTAGCCCAACATTTTCTAAGTTAACAGAAGGTGCACCTGTTAAAGAAATTAATGAAGAAAAACAAAAAATCCCAAATGTTATATTGCTAGAACTTGAATGCAGTTTTAAGGATAGTATGAGTAGTCTTCAACAACAAAGGTGGAAGATTCCAAATGTTGATATTGATCATAGTTGTACAAAGGATGGTTCTAGAAATGAGGTTTTGACAAGGGAATTGCATGTTGGATTGAAGGAGGAAGATGAACCAATGAATTGGAGAAACACCCACTTAGGAAATAACACCAAGTTGCCTTTTTTGGAGGTAAACAACATGATGGCACGTTTCTCATAACTAGAGGCATAATTCAACTTTTAGATCCCTCGGGGTTGAGGACAAATTACTTGATGTATTTCTACATATTAGATGGTGTATTTCACCTTTGAGGGATTTGGAGTAAAAATATTTTGTTCAAGGAATTTTCTACATTTTAATAAGAAAGATCTTTGCTTGAGGAGACACCATGTGGAACTTTTGACATGGTCAAACTCTCAAATGAAGAATAAATGTGTGCTTTAATAGGATCTCACGAGTTAGACATATGAGAATTAGCAATGTGGACCTATTCAAGGAATTTTCTCCAATCATAAGGAAAATAGTAAGGGAGTGCTCCTCCTTAGGAGGAATCTAGGGATTTCTAAAGAAATAGTATTCTATGGGAGAGTTGTTCGAGGTGAACGCTATAAAAGGAGATCGTTCTTATTTGTTCAAGTCATGTTTGGAAGAGGGAATCATCTCATTCATACAACAACTCATACTTGGTCAACGAGAGTTTGGATCAGTTTGGTTCAGTTTGGATTAGTGGCAACAGTCTTATACAACCATTATCCTACAGTCTTATACAACCATTATCCGATGGACTTATGCTTCAAATCATGTTGATTCACAAAGTTGGTTCTTAGTCTTTGGATTCTATTGTAGTTCCTTTAATGCTGAGTGATTAGTCATTGGGTGCATGAGGTTTGTTGAATAGTGTTGTTGGTTGTTGATGAAATGTAAAGCATGTATTGCACTTAGTTTTATTAAATTACACTTGAGCATTGTCTTAACTTGTAATTTAATGAATCCAAACTCACAATTTTTAATTAGATATATCCAATTGGTGTGCAAGTAGTGAGTTCATTGAAACCTTGAAATACATTGTATTGCACTTATATTTATTAAATTACATGAGCAAGAACTTTGACTTTAGTGTGCATGTATTGAGATCATTAAAACCTTTAAATATAATAGTTTTTTCTTTTCACATAGTGCATTCATAAGTAATATATAATCCTCACAAATCAATACAATAGATTGACACAAGAACATGTGGAAACCAAAGAATAGATTCAAAGTGAAATGTATCATTCATTTATAACTGAAATGTCAATTGTGTACATGTCTCCAAAAGTACATATATATCCAAAAGTATCGAAAAGTACATATATATCCAAAAGTAACCAGAAGTACATGTCTCTCCACAACTATCCAAGACTATCCAAGCCACATGTACATGTATCCAAAACTATACAAGCCACATGTACATGTAAGTGAAATGTCAATGTACATGTATCCAAAACTGTCCAAGCCACATGTACACATGTATCGATATGTACATATCCCATAAGACACATCAAAACTCAAGCTTGCTCTTGTTCTTTCTTGAGGGTGATCCTGTAGGCACAACTATAGGACCAGTGTGCATCTCTGGACCCTGCAAATTAAATATCAATTGTTAAATTCAATTAAATATGTACTAGTACATTAGCTCAATAAAATACCATATCTAAATTAACTCAAAAATTATGAAAATGTTAATGGACATTGCATGAAACAATTGTTCATTAATGGACATCTCACCTCAGTGAGAGACTGTGACAAAAAGGATTGGGTTTCTTATGTAGCAGATGGAGTTTTTGGTTGAACATGAATGATGGTCGCATCCATGGTCGAACCAGAGGGGGTAGGACCTAGTGGTGGTGGTGGCTACAATCACCAAATCTTGAAATAGTTAGAAATGTGCATGAATAAACAATAGACAACAATAACACACTATGTCTATATCATGTTCAAATAGTTGTACCTCTGTGTGCCTTGTTGCCATTGTAGATGTAGCACTGACTACTGCATCAACCATCCCTGCCAGGTTTTCAACAGTGAACTCTGGCTCCTGATGCAGTAAACATGCAAATCAAACATTAACAAAATATTTTATGCACTGGATTTCAAGTTAACCAAGAAATATCATCGAAGGATATACAAATTACCATGGTATCAGTATCTCCATGGTCACGGACAACTTCACTCTTTCTAGGAGTAGGCCGTCTCATATAGACTAGGCCCTTGTTCACATATGGCCTATAAGCAGATACAACTCCAGGAAGTGGTCCAGGTGTTTCGGTGCCAGCCTATAGTCAACAAGAGTTCATGTATCTAGACATGGATGATTCGACGGACATACATGTATTTAAAAAATGACTTTTTTTTAAATGTTTAAAATGTTTACCTCCATCACTGCTTCCCCTCGTGTAGGATCTGGCATCTTCCCAGATATGGATCCTACCTCCATCACTGCTTTCCCCCGTGAAGTATCCGGCATCTGCAAGTTTAATAATTGTAAATATTACACCGTAGATAACATTAGTGAACTAACATGTACAGTATGTGGAAATTAACAGTTTAACAAGTATTAAAAAACTGAAATTTTAAAATGTTTACCTCGGTGTGAGATATGGTATCAGTGGATGGAATGTCCTGCCCCTGTGTAGAGTGTGGGACATGATACTCTGGGGCATCGCTTCCGCCATAAAGCATCAGCTGCAAGTTCACAAAATTAATATATTAGCTGAAACTATACATATGTGTACAAAGAGGAAAATAAATGAAGAATTTATTACAATTAACCATATACATACATCACTCAAAAACCCACTGAAGACAACATCTGATGAAATACCATAGCATGGACGACCACACGATGTGCACTCATGAGGCTCAAAGGTGGGCTGGGAATGTGCTGATGGTGCTGCACTAGTAGATGGTGCTGCAATAGATGGTCCTGCACCAGTGGGTGGTACTGCACTAGAAGACGATCCTGCACCATGAGGACCTGGTGTATGTAACACACCAGGGATAGATTTCCCATCCTCTCCCATATGCTAAACCATAGTGCTATGACGAACAACGGCCCGTGCCAAACTCAAAAATGCCTCATGTGTTTGTGGAATCACATGATGTACAGGTGGGACATTTGGCCCAGGAAACTGCCTGCGAGGTGTAGGGATAGGGCGATCAATGTCTCAAAGCCTAGCATTGGGTTGGTTTTGGGGCATCCCCCCACCGATCCCCTGAAACTGCAAATAATCAAAATAGTTTACGTGTTTTCCCTACACAAACTCTGCATACATATTCCGAAGGAAGTACAATGGGATTTCCCTGTTGTTGTGTGGTGGCATATCAAAAACCATATACCATCTTTCCATCTAGTTATCAACAAATGGTTGATATGTGCACCACTCGATAGAGATATGTGGCATGTTTGCATTTGGGATTTCCCCCGTGCGAGGGTCCCTAAACAATGAAAATATATGCTCCTTGGTGATTTTCAACTTTTTTATTGCATTGTAGCTAAGTCCATCAGCGTACTCACGTCTTTTTCTTTCCCTATATGAAGTAATATCATATAGTACGTTGTTTGACAATGTGATGGTCTCAACAATTGCATCCAAAGTGGATGCAAGTGAACGTCGAATTCTGTCACCACAACTAAAAGCAGTACTCAACCCTCTCAACTGGGCAAGCTCAACCAATATTTCCGCATTGGGGTCCATAGCTGCAACTGCAATAAAAAAATCAATAAGAAAATAATTAGAAACGTATACATGGTATATAATGACATCTCTTCAAAATTGAAAATGTAAATGCATCTAAATCCAATTATCTTCAGAACATCCAACCATCACATAGACCTATATAATAGTAAATAAAATGTCACCACATAACTAATTCAAAAGCATAAGCTAGATAACAAAAATTTGCGAAACCCCATCAAAATAAACTGTGTTTAACATGCCTTTGCGATAAGTGGGTTGGTACCAACAAGTATATATTATCATTTAAAATAATATGCATAACAAAATATGAAAAACTAGCTTAAGCACAAGTCCAATTTTGTCTACAACAAACCAATCACATACATATATAGTGTTTACCTAATAAAATATCATGGGCTTTACTCAAAACATCATGACATTATAAATGTAAAACATATCAAAATAAACTTAAACAACATGATGTGAAATAACTCTATATAAATTTTGCTAACTACTCATTCAATCATGTCAAATTTTGATAACATAAGTAATCTGAAACCTTCTTCAATTGTGATTGCAACCTACAAATATTATCCATATATGCGAGTGATACAAGTTCATGTGATGGTAACACCTAAAATGCGCATGATCACCACAACTTCGTGGGAACAAAAAAAACTATCCTTGTCCTAATGTCACTTATAGAAGATTATATGAGACTGATACAAGTTCATGTGATGGTAACACCTAAAATCCAAAAAGTTTTACATATCACATTAACAACAAACTAGTGAAATGAGTGTTAACTATAGGCTTCATCAGGTTCACCATTGTCTTGCTATCTAAATATCCATGGTATCTATCACCTTATAAACTATTTCATCATCCTTGATGGCTGCCGAAGTAGAACCAAGAGAGGACCAACGATGGCAAGCTATTTAATATTTTCCTTTTAGAATTGCTTCCATTGTGGTCGTTAAGGATATGCATCCAACTTCTGAAGCTTAAATTTTGCCTCCTTGCTGCATGATAATAGTCCTTAACTCATATTGTGATGTATTTTAATTATTGTGCATCGTCACTTGGAGAGATACAATGGAGGTTTTTTTTTCATTGATGAATATTTCATGCCTTTTGAGCATTCTTTGCATTTCTTGTTTTCCTATTGACACTTGTTGTGGCATCCAAGGAAATCAAATGAACAAAAGATCCAAAGAAATAAACTGATAGTCACATGCCCAAACCTCTCTTCTGAGGTTGACTTTGCAATTTCTCCCAACTCCCAATTTGAATTGAGGTAGATACTACCCAACTAAATGACTCGGGTGAATAAGATCACAAGTCCCTGACAACAAGTGCAAGAAGCACAAAATGACATAGAAGAGGTCCAAATAGATATATGATTAGTGAGAAAACTAGAGGGAGTAATGACTCTAATTCTATCCAATACTTTAATCCAAATGCCACAATACCACCATAGGTCCCAATTCCCTTTATTAACCTAAAACATGCACTAAAATACAGATGGTAATCCAAATAAACTCGATTATATTTCCATTTCAAATGAAGAAGTTGATAATATATCAAACAAACCTTGGTTGGGTCATGGTCAGAACCTGCTCCCAAAATTTTACAATTAATATATACAATACAATTGACAAAAATTGACAATTATAGGGTAAAAATTGACAAAAAAAATGCATTGGGTGATTGAATTGCCTTGTTGGATGACAATGCATGAGTGAAATATCCTCCCCTCAACTTGAATCAGCTCCTGCAACAATCCCAAGTAGTGGTCTCTCTCCAAACGCTCCAATGGCCCGTCGAATTCGTGTTCCTGATTGTGAAAATGGGTCGCAGGTTCGAGACTGTGTATTTAAATTTATTTTTATGATTTACAAATCGCACACTTGTTTTATAACTACATATCGCTAGCACGTTTTGTAGTTATATAATGCGTACGCGATTTGTCTTCCTATCCTACATGTTCCATGACATGTCAGGCTCGGGTTGAACCATACCAATTGCTATGTCAGGCTCGGATTGATGTATTTTTTGGTAACATGATGTTGTTTTTGAAAACTAGGATTGCATCTTAAAGGTCCCTCATCTTCTTGCACTGACACATCTCTATTCCTTACTCACTGGACCTCCCTGCCTTTGTATTTCCATATCTCTGTATATCTATGTGTGTGTGTGTGCCTTCCCCCTTCCCCCCCC
>LPNX010833676.1:201120-242379 GCA_001517045.1 Pseudotsuga menziesii
TCCATGAATATCTCTCTATCACTCACCGCTCCCCCCTCTCTCTTTGTCTCTCACCCCTCCCCCTCTCTATCCCACACAATCTCTATGTGTGTGTGTGTGTGTCCCTCCCCCTTCTCTCTATCTACATATATGTGTGTGTGTTACTCTCTCACTCCACCTCTCTCATAGCCTTTCTCAACCTTCTAGATACCTCCCTGACTATCCCTCCCTCCATATGACTCTCTCTATCTAGATATATGTGTGTGTGTTACTCTCTCACTCCACCTCTCTCATATCCGTTCTCCACCTTCTAGATACCTCCCTGACTATCCCTCCCTCCATATCACTCTCTCTATCATTCACCCCTCCCTCCCTTCTCTTTGTCACTCACCCCTGCCGCCCTCTCTCCCACACAATCTCTCTGAGTATGTGTGTGTGTGTGTCTTCTCCATCTCTCTCTCTCTCTATGTGTGTGTGTGTGTCCCTCCCTCACTTCCCATATATCATAACCTCTCTCCACCTTCTCTATACCTCCCTCACTATCCTCCCTCCATCACTCTCTTTCTCTATTTCTCACCCCTCTTCCTCTCCCTTTGTTTCTCACCCATCCCTCTCTCTCCCACATAATATCTTTCTCTCTCTCTCTATGTGTGTGTGTGTCCCTCTTTCTCTCACAAAATCCCTCTATGTCTCCCTCTCTCTCCACCTTTTATTTACCTCTCACTATTCTTCCCTCTATCAATCTCTCCCTCTTCTCTCCCTTAACTACCATCCCTTCGTGCCATTATCCCTCTAGCCTATCCTCTCTCTTTCTCAACTTGTATCCCTCCCTCCCTATATCTTTTCACCCTTCCTCTCCATGTTTCTCTCTCTCAGAACCTCCCTCTCTCCATCGCTTAACCCTATAACCTCAGTATTTGAAACCATCTCTATCTCTCTCTCACTCTGTCTCTCTCTCTCTCTCTACATGTGTGTCCCTTCTCCCTTTCTCTCCTTGTGTTTATCCCCCCTCACACACACACACACACACCTTCTATCCCTCCCTCACTATCTCTTTCCTTCACTCTATATCTGTCACTCCCTCACTTCCCCTCCTCCCTCTCTATCTTATTGTCTCTCACTCACTCTCTATATCATTATCTATCTCTCTCTCTATGTTTTCAACTTATCCCTTCTCCTCGACCTCCTACCTCATTATGACCCCTATTATATTTTTTATCACATCTCATTCCCATCTCTTCAATTTCTCCCTCCTTCGCATCTCTCCTCCAACACACCCTATTCCTCCTCTAATACTCCATATACACCTTTCCATTCACCAATACTCTCTCTAATCAAACCATCACCAACTTCGCCTCCTCCACCTTGACCCCCTTCGTCACTCAAGTCTCTTGTACTCCCTCTAACCCTATACATTTTCAACAACTCTTCTCCTAATAATAGTGCTCTCAATCCCCACTCCCCTTCACCCTTGTAACCCATCATGATCCCATTCCATTCATCTTTCTACACTTGAATTTACAACATCCTCTTAGGGCCTTAACCCTTCCCCACCCCCTCTCAGTTATTAACATACTCACTCAAAATTGAAACATTCTCCTAGGCTCTTGACCTTTCTCCACCCCCTCTCAACTATTAACTATCCCCATATGAACTTTCAACATCCACCTAGGACCTTGACCCTTCTCCACCCACTCTCAACCTCTCAACTATTAACCATCCCCACGTAAAATTCCAACATCTTCCTAGGACCTTGACCCTTCCACACCCCCTCTCAAGTATTAACCATACCCACCTGAACTTCCAACATCCTCCTAGGCCCTTGACCCTTCCACACCCCCTTTCAACTATTAAACATCCTTTGATGTTGTGCATATAATGTTATATTTTTTCTTTGCATAATGCGCACATGTTATAGAACTACATAACGTGCACATGTTTGTAGTTCTATAACACACACATGTTGTAGTTCTATAACGCATGCGTATTTTGTAGTTCTATAATGTGCATGCGTTTTTCAATTCTATAAAGGCATGAAATGTAATTTGAATTTAAACATGCCAATTCATTTGCTTGCATGTCATCAATAGTTGTATGTGTATGGTTTCGAATTTTCTTTGGTAATACCAAACCTGTGCTATGGTATATGAAAAACCATAACTAATTGGGCATTTCTTCATTTTTTTGTAGAAGTCACTGTTTACTCACTCATTACAGTACGCTACACACAATTATTTTTGACGAAATATTAAACATAAATAGCATTTTTTTTACAGATTCTAAATTTGTAATTTTTATTAAAAAATAATATATTTTGTCTATTTTTTTTCAATTTCTATTGTGTTCTAACTCCTTAATTCAAAGCACTTGTTATTAGTGTTTTTTCCATAACTTTTTCAATTCTTAATCGTTTTAAAAAGAAATTATATGGTGCACTAGAAGACACTGACCAGTACATTCTATAAAAAAGCCATTTTACGATTATTTCATTAAGACCTTCAAAGGCTGCACCCACAAAAGACGTACCATTTTCAATGAATGATCACTTAGATAATTATAAAAATAAATAAAAATTACTAATTTTATTTTCGAAAAATAGCGATGCACTAGTGCTATATGTTCTCTACATGCCTCGAAATTTTTGTATAGTTAAACCGTCATTCATCATTCAAAAAAACATATACCTTATCATTTTCCTAAAAAATAAAAAGTGACACTTAGAAAAAATGAAACTTGACATAGTTATATTAAAAAGGTGATCAATTTACTACATTTAATCCTTTTTACTCAAAACAATATATTTTGTGCAAGTATCTCAAAAAATACAATTAAGTTGAGGGATGCCTAAGTCAACCTTCAACCTTGCTTACAAGTTGAAAATAGGTGTTGAAGTCAAACATGGATCTAAATAAAATGTGCATTGAAGTGAATCTTGGATTGAAGTTAATCTTCAATGAAAATCATCCATGGATTCATCTCAATCTTGTATTGAATCCAACCTTTGATTAATATCAACCTTGCTTAAAAGTTAAGGTTTGATTAAAGTCAACCTTGGATTGAAGCAAACCTTGGATTGAAGTCAAGCTTGCTTAAAAGTGAACTATGGATTGAAGTCAACTATGAATTGAATCCATCCATGGTTTGAATTCATCATTTGATTGAAGTCAAGTTCGTATTGAACTCATTACTGTTGATTTATTATTCATAAATCAAAGTCAACCATACATTAGTGAAATAAATTATGAATTAAAGTAAGTCATAGATTTAAGTCAATATCTATTTATTATTGATTATTTTAAAATCAACTATTAAAACAAACTCAATAATAATAATAATAATGATGGCATTCCTAGCCACACATATTTTTATTAATAATATTGCTTATATACTGCTTCCACTTGTATCAACCATTAAGTTTTGATGATACTATATGTTTTATCATTAAAATTTTGACATAACTCAGGAATATTTAATTTAAAAACTAAAAAATAATGTAAAAGTTTATTATGATGATGCGCCAGGTTTTCACATCCGCTCATGACTACTTTTGACGCTGAAATTGCAGGACCCCTGAGAGGTCTCTAGCAACGGGCTTGGCATGTTCACACGTTCGATTCACAGTAAGCAAAAGACGTTCAAGAAAGAGAAGGAGCTCAGTCAGCTGTCGGTTCTATGCACATAAAGAGTTTACGAATGGCTTCGGTGCGGTGCTAATTGGGATTGCGGTGGCTATCGTTGCCGTTGCCTTTGCAGCTGAGAAAATACATTTTACCATTTAGTTCGTCAAACGTGCTGTCGCCTTTGCAGGATATTGTTTGGGTCTACGACATTGCTATGAGGCCGGAGCCAGTGAACAACTCAACGCCCACATTTCCTCTTACGGCCCCGCTATTTTAGGGCATCATCATCACAGCAGTGCGTTGCTAATTCGAAGATCCATGCCCGTGTTTCCCAGGTGGCCTTAAATTATGCGTGAAGGAGATGCAAGTTGCCAGTAGATTCAGCCTATTGCCTAGAAACAATCCCAATATATACCATACCCTGGAAGTCCATGTTTCAAATGCTTTCAACCGTTATTTACTTTTCTGGCTCTAAGTTCTCAATCTATGAAGTGCCTGGTTCTCTATTTATTTTTTATTATTAATAGTAATCAGCATTACTATTGATAAATTAATGTTTTAATTTATTATAATATAATAATTAATTAATTATTTAAATATTATTATTAAATAAATACTATTAATTATAACCAAATCCAAATATAAATACATTAATTAATTAATTTGTCACAATAATATTATATATCATAACACTTAAGGTTATACCGTAATGCATATGAGACATAATCATTAAATGTGATAAGTTGAATGATGAGTATTTGATTATTTTTAATTTATGGTTAATATTTGATTTAATTAAGACTATGGTTATATATAAAGATATTTTTTTAATTAAATGATGATAATGCCAAAAAGAAATTGAGATATAAAATAACAAAAAATGTATTTATGTTGAAAATAAATAAATAAAACATTAATAATTAATATTTATCAAAATATAAACTATAAAACAATTTCTTTTAGAATAGATTATACTTATTTAATGATACCCAATATATTTAGTTGTAAAAATCTAATATCCAAATCATTTTTTTTATTAATTAAAATTATTAAGTATTATTAATATATATGATATTAATTGAACTTATAAAAAATCATAATTAATTATAAATAATATAATTCAATTATATATATATATATATATATATTTTGATGTTATATAGTGAAATTCATAATTAATTTGTTAATAAAAAGAATAAAAAATAAATTTATTATAATAATTAATTATAAATATTTTTTAAAATTATTATAATTAATTATCATGTTTTAAATATTATTATTTATAATATTAATTAAAAATATTTATAATATACAATTTATTAAAAAATAGTATCCTCAAATAAAATAGCATTAATAAAATTATATTAAATAATTACTAACATAATAATTAATCAAAGTAATGTCAATGACTTATAATGTTACATTTTAACAAATACTTATAATATTATTAATTATATTATATTATACGATTATATGAATATGGTATTTAATTAAAATCTTATAGTCTAAGTAATAATAAAATATTATTGCCCAGATGCGGGTGATAACTCCACAGGCATCCGTCCCGCTCTCCGGTCACCGCATAAGGCACGTGTTGCTCCGATGATTACCTAGCTTGACAGCGCACTTCGTTAACAAATACTGGGTCCTCTGCGTGTGGGAGAAATTACCTCGGTCACTTCGGCTCATGCGAACCGAGTTGGCGAAGGTCTATCCTCCTAGGTACATTCATGGCGTGGCTGCGTTGGTTAATGTTTGCAGGTACGTGGAATGACAGGCATTTAATTTAGTACCATGTCGAGTTCTATGTCACGGTTAGTAGCAGTGTTGGGTTTGTAGTCCGGTGGGAGGTTTGCAGAGTCTTTGTTTTAGTTCACTCCAGATTCAGTGCTAGTAAGATCGCTCCTCTATGTATTGGTTTCAGGCTCAGGTTGGTAGCCATGTCTCGCCAGAGGGGTACTCCGAGACACGCTAGTTCAGGATGGGCCAAACCCCAGAGGGGTTGTAGTGCACAGGTCCTGGCGGACTATGAACCTCATATCTCTCCGCAAGTTCATGTTTTGGTAGAATCCTGGAAGAAGAAGGTCCTCAACCACAAGCGCTTGACGGGTGAGGAAGGTGGTCGAATTAACCACTATTGGATGCTAAATAACATGCTCTGCAATCTAGCAGAAGACATGCTCAATAATTAGTCTGAGGCTCGGATTGTAGTTCACTCCACGAAGGAAAAAATTGTAGAGATTGATGCCCAACTTACAGCCATGGATAAATCATTTTCATGGAAAGGAACAACCAATATCTTGAGTCTGAACATGCACAATACGGGAGGGTGTGCTCAGGGCGGTGTTGTTAGTGGCAGCAAATTTGGTGGTCGGGCTCTCACTAGTCTAGGTGGTAGTAGTAGCGCAACGGGATGCTCCACTAAAATGCCTTTTGTCAAACCTTTCCCAGTCCCATCTAGCGTGGAGCCTCTCCTCAAGCGTATGAAGGATTCGTCGTCCCAACAGGCTGAGCAGTAGCCGCTTTCTCTTTCTTCGGCACCAAATGCCGCCACCAATTCGTCCACTCTATCGTAGGAAGAACGATGGGCCTGCCCCATCACTAAAGATATCCCTTCGGTTTAAATGATCGATTCGATGAGGTTTTTTTTGGGTCCAATCGCTAGAAGGTTTTTTGGTTAAAGTTAAAGTTTTTCTGTTAACTCTGTATGTTTTTACTTCTGTTTGGCTTCGCTCTTATATAGGAACCTATCTTGTCTATTATGGATCTCTGCAACTAAGTCTCTCAATTTCTCACTCATGAACATCTTTACTATGAACACAGTTAGAAGGCTTGTATTTTTTAAGAAGCTCTCGAGGAGGTTCTGCCTCTTTCAACCTCAGGGTGCCAAGATATCTGTATGTAATTTTTTTGCCTCTGTAATACAATATATCTATGCAGCTTACCAAAAAAAAAAAAAAAATGTTTCCATGGGTGTGCCTCATTCGCAATTCACTTGTTATAAAGTCACATGTTGTAAAGGAGGTTACGAATTCAAATAATGAGGATTTGATTATTTTTAATTCATTTGACTATTTTAGTTGATAATGCAACAATAATTTTTCTTAACATCCAAATATATGTTATTAATGTGTCACATCTTGGGCATTATTGTAATGCGACATAACCCTTCAAATATCACAATGTGACATAACCCTTGATAAACGTTGCTAATGTAACATAACCTGTGATAAACATCACAATGCGACATAACCCTTAATGAATGTTGAATGTCACAACACAACTAAAATAATATTTATCCATTTAACATTTTCATTTTTCACCGATCATAACATTAAAGTGCAATTGTTTCATCAAATTTTGATTGTGTAATATAAAATGTTCATAGCTTAATATCAAAACAGTGTTTGTGTACATAGATGAATTTTTTTCGCTTTTCAAAAGTAAAAGTCTTAACGTGACAGAAAAATAGATCATTTTGGCCATACTTAACCATGGTTGACTTTGGTGAACCACGTGGCCATAGTTGATAATGCATCAAGAAATTTTTTAAATATCCAAAGACACATTATTAATGTGTCACATCTTGGGCATTATCGCAATGTGTCATAACCCTTAACAAATATCATAATGTGGCATAACCCTTGATGAACGTCATTGATGTAACATAACCTATGATAAATGTCACAATGTGACAACACTTATTAAATGCCCATTATCACATTATTAATGTGTCACATCTTTGGCTATGTTGACATATACCAACCAAACACTGTAATAAACCATGGCTTAACATCCTAATGTGATATAATGCGACATAACATTCTACATTACTATGTAGAATGTGGATGGATTAAACCATTTCTTTTGTCAAACGACTATATATATATATATATATCAAGAAAATTCTTAAAGAAATTTTCTAAATATCCAAAGACACATTATTAATGTGTCACATCTTGGGCATTATCGCAATGTGACATAACCCTTGACAAATATCACAATGTGGCATAAACCTTAATGAATGTCTCTAATATAACATAACCTGTGATAAATGTCACAATGCGACATAACACTTATTAAACGCCCATTATCACATTATTTATGTGTCACATTTTTTGTTCTGTTGACATATACCAACCAAACACTGTAACAAACCATGGCTTCACGTCATAATGTGACATAACATTCTACATTATCATGTAGAATTTGGATGGTTTAAACCATTTCTTTTGTCTAACGAATATATATATATATATGAAAAAAATCAATACAACATGATGGCGAATAATGTGAGACAAGCATTGAGTAATCATGAATTTGAATATCCATGAATAAATGTTTCGATTGTTGTGATGAATGTCCCAATGTAACAAAACCATAAAGAAATGCACTATTGAGGAATGTCGCAATCCAACATAAGTATTGATAAATGTCATAATCCAATATATTCCTTTATGAACGTCGAAATCGAGCATAGCTCTCGATGATTGTTGCAATGCGACAAAACCATTTAAGGAATGTACAATGGTGGAATGTTTCAATCCAACGTAAGCGCAAATGAATGTTGCAATGTGACATAGCCATTAAGGAATGTACCATGGATGAATGTTACAATGCAATATAACCTTTAATAAATAACAAAATGCGACATAATCCATAATGAATGTTAGAATGCAACAAAACCATAATAAACATCAAAATATGACATAACCCTTAATGACTGTCACAATGATGGACATCGAAAGTCACATTATGAATGTGTCACATATTGGGCTGTGTGGGTGTATATCATTTTTTAATCCTTAATGAATTTTAGAATGGGACATAACCCTTTTTCATATTACACATATAACCCTTGCTCAATGTCACAATGTGACATAACAATTAATAAACGTCGCAATGGAGCATAACACAATGAACTTCAAATGTCACATTATTGATATGTCACATCTTGAATTGTGTTAGTGTATATCATTTTTTAATCCTTAATGAACATTAGGATGTGACATAAACCTTTGGCATATTAGACATATAACCTTTTCCCAATGCTGTAATGCAACATAAGCTTCATAAACATCAGAATGAAACATAATACTTGATGAACGTTGAATGTCACATAATTGAATAAGTCGCATATTGGGTTGTGTCATTGTATATATCATTTTTTAATCTGTAATGGGACATAACCCTTTTTCATGTTAAACATATAACCCATACTTAATGTCACAATGTGACATAACCATAGATGAACACCGCAATTGAACACAACATGACAACATGATGATTGTCGAATGTCACTTTACTAATGTGTCACATCTTGGTATGCACAAATCAAAATCTGCACAAATAAAATTTAATTTTAAAAAATGTATTTTATTTTAAATATTATAAACAAATTTACATGATGTTCTTAACATTTATTTTGATCTATATTTAAAATTAATATATATATTTTTAATAGTAGAATGCTATTTTTTAAATGTTATTTTATATCATAATGCATAGGAGACATAAATCATTTCCGATATTATCTTTATCATTCACCTCATAGATATACTAATTTTTTTATAGTATATTTCATCCCAATTACTACACCATGAATGTAACTTTGTACGACATGTATTGTAAAGTTGTTATTTTTATTACATAATGCATAGTGAAGTTATTCTTTTTTTTAATATATATATGAATCATTTATAACATTATCTTTATTACATTGTCTAATATTCTTAGTATACAAGGTTTTAGATCTAGATATCTTATGTGGTTTCCATTTGAGTCTCCAGTTAAAGCAAATTTTTTTTTAATTTAATTATATTTATATCTTAGAATTTGGGGGTGGGTGTGTGCAAGAAGTTGAGGGACCTTTTAGATGCAATTGTGGAGTGAAGTCAATCACTCTTAATTAAAAAAAAAGAAATCATCCAAAGCAATCCCGAACCTGCCAAGCCTAGTCCCAAGGCTGCCAATAGGCATGCCAACTAGGATAATAAGACAAATCGCGCCTCTATTTTAGTGAACAAAATCACGTGCGCAATTTTGTTCACTAAAACGGAGGCACAATTTGGAAATCATGTTTTTTTTTTAAATAGGTCAAGGCCGTCTTTTTCTCCTCACCGTGCGGCTATTGGACCAAGGAGGAGCAAATCTCGACTGGGCAAACGCATTTTTGGGTGTGCCAAAGCCCTCCATCTCCAACTTTGGATAAACCTCCCCTCTATGAGGTATTTTCCTCATTTCCTTTCATGTTTTTTTCTCTTTCTTCATCAATTTATTTTCCCTAGATTGAAAAATTAAACCATATTAAATTAAATTATGGCCAATTGAAACAAAAAACCAATGGAATTGCCCAATGGAAACAAGAACCCCAATGTCAATGGCCAATTGAAACCAATTCCCCAATTTAATGATAAAAATTAAATATTTTTTATTATTTAACAAAATTCATACCCAAAATTCCCATGCCCAATGGAAACCAAAACCCTAATTAACTAAAAAAAAAAATGAATTTCACTATTTCCATATGCATATTCACAAGGATCCTTGTGAATCCATACCAAAATCCACAAATATGCAAAGTTTGTCAAGCACATTGCAAGTTTGCATAAGTAATTTACATGCCCAATGTAAACCAAAACCCCAATTAACTCATAAAAAACAAATGAACTTCACTATTGTGGATCCAAACCAAAATTAACAAATATGCAAAGTTTGTCAATTATGTTGCAAGCTTGCATATACAACTAAAAAAAATCAAGTAGAATTCATATATTCCCCTAAAATACATAAACAAACATAGTAAATCCCTTGCCTCTATCCGAAATATCGAAGTTGCTCTTCCAAGAACATCAATAAACAGCTTATAATTTTGATGAAACTTCTTGAAGTTGCTCTTCCAAGAACATCAATAAACACCTTACAGTTTTGATGAAACTTCCCAATCCAAGTGTCAAAATAAGGTATAGAAGCTTCCCATGCTTTTAACAAATATTTCGTCTTGAACGAATGGTACTTTTTGGTTAAGGTCAAGACAACAAAGTTCAACAATAGACTCTATGAACGTGAAGATACATAGGTAAATTGATGTATTTGATTAAACATGCCAATCACATACTAGATCATACATGATATTTAATCCAGTGGAACCCTTGCAACCATAAAATCCATAAAGTTCTGCTAAATAGCCTTTAGAGTCCAAAAAACATCACACTACAACAAATAATTACATACCTAACAAAATCGTTGCCTATACTGGGATTTTATTCATCAACAACACATTATGCCGCCTATTCTAGGGTCTAGTTGTTTCCTCTACTTGCAATCTAGGAGCTGATCCTACAAAGGCAATAATCAGCACCTCACAATTTCAACGAAACTTCATAATCCAAGCCTTAAAATAAGCTAGAGGAGCTTCGCAATCAACATATGCACTCAATACACTTTATGTACACATGCATGTACTTAAAAATTGGAATTAATACTTGAATTTAGGACACAAATATGAAATGAAAAAATGTTAAATGTTTATTCTTTACTGTAAAATTCAAGATCAATTTTTAAATTTACATGATAGATTTAGTTTATATGTCATTAGTTATACAGTTTTCAGTTTCTAGATATGTCATTATATCATGTGTTTATATTTCTAATGATATTTTATTTGTATTTATGATTGCAGTGGCTACTATGGATCATAACAATGCAGAGATACTGAGGTTTATTCTCCATTTGAAAGAGATTAGTTCGGCTTGGAGGGGTGGAGATGAGCTCCGTCGCTCCTTATCACATTCATTGTTGTCTATTGTTGATACGATTGCAAGATCAAGTGATGCTTTTTATAGCATCGCATCTTACAGGGAGAGGAAAAGACAACAATATGCTGATGGGTTAAGTTACAACGAGGTAAAAAAGCTGAAAATAACAAAACAAGCCATCTATCCATTGTTTAGATTGCCTAGGATGAATGACATCTTGGAGATCAGCAGGCCACATATTTCTATTGAGTGGTGCACTTTTCCACCCATCAAAGACAATTGGATGGATAGGTGGTACATGGTTTTTGACATTCCCCCTCACAACAATAGGGAAGTACCGATGTACTTCCTCCGAAAATTGTATGCAGAGTTTGTGATGGGGAAACATGTCAACTATTTTGACATGTTGGGATTCCAGGGAGTTGGTAGGGGGATGCCCCAACACCGACCCCATGCTAGGCATAGAGATGCCAATCCAGAGATACCTGCACCCCGTGCCCAGCTACCAAGGGCAGACATCCCTCCTGCACATGACATGGTTTCCCAGACACAAGAGGCATTTTTTACTCTAGCTGAGATGGTCTCTTGACACATGACCACTATTGACCAGAGAGCACCCTCTTCCTCTGCTGGTGTACAACCACTAGCTTCTGGTGGTGGAGGGACATCTATTGGTGGGGATAGACCGACATCCCATGTGCCTCAGAGCGAGCCAGACGTCTACACATCGTGTGGGGGACCTTGTTATGGTCCTGGACCAAGACATGGTACCACTACAATAACTGGTGGTGAGGTAAGGACATTGTTTTAAAACTCTGTTATTGTTCAATTTTTAATTGTTCCATACTATATGTAACATATTAAAAGATTCGTAATATATATGGAATATTTACTCTTGCAGGAGATTGATGCCTCTCATGGGAGTGGTACTGCACCCGGTGTGGTTGTACCCAAGGCCCAAAGAACCACCATTGAGGTAATATTTAAACATTTGTCATTTTTTTATTACATATAATTTTGTTAATGCATGTGTTAGTCTTGATTAATTTATTAAATTGTCTAATATTTACAATTTTTGAAGTTGCAGGAACCCCACTTAGAACGTGATGCTGGAGACATTGATATCAATGACATAGTCCAAGGTGGAATTTATGATTACTTGAAGAATGTAAGTACATGGGTTATGATTGAATCTTGTTCGAATTATTTAAATTTCTTACTGTACACTTCTTTATAGATCACTAATGTAAATATAATTTTTAAGCTTGCAGATGCTATTAGCATCTGAAGAGGGGTGAGAAATTGATGGAAGCGGTCACTCCCATGGTGGAGATATGTCCCAGGAAGGGGTAAGTATATTACAACATGTTATTTTTTTAGTACATATTATTCCATCCATTCAAATCCATGTCTAACTATGGTAACACTTTATGAATGCAGACGTCGTCGCAGACCCCTGCACCGCCTCTTTAGTTTGGATCTCCCCATAGTCCAAACATAGATAAGGGGGTTGTTTACACCAGATGAGGACCCTCTTCCTTGAACAGAGAGGGTGTGCATGAGGATCAACCTACCCATCCCATGGTAATGTACCCTCTTTCAATGGCAGTTGTTGGTTAGCTATGAATTTACTTCACAAGTGTTTTTTCTTAATGTTATTTTCACATGTTTATAGCATCAGGATGTAGAGTCATCTGTGCCAGACCTTAGTGGGATTTTTGATGCTGATGTCAATGCTGCATCTACAATAGGGATAAGTCACACTTAGGTACATCTACTTGAATATTTGTAATTGTACATTTCATTTGTATTGTTTATGGACATGCACGATGTCTAACTATTCAATCATTTGGTTAATGTAGCCACACCCTAGTCCATTAGTGCACGCAACTGAGGTTGATGTTCAACCTACAGCTCCTCTTACTACTGACGAGTCCCAGCGTAATCCCCTAGAAATGGTTTTTTCGGTGAGATGTTCATTTTTTACAAAATTGATTAGTATTTTCTCATTCATGTACATGTTGATAATTCTTGAGATAATTGACATATTTTTTTTTATTCGCAGAGAAGCATGGTAGAGAGGCTCTCTGCAAAGCGGAGGATAGCAGAGGGACCTATACCCTTGACACCAGAGGCACCTATACCCCCAATGAATGCATTGAGTCTTTGTTTTATTTACAATTAAGTCATATTTTAAATTTTCAAACTTTGTTATTGATGGGAAGTACTAGTTCAGTTACCTAATCAAGAAATATTGTCATTGATTTGCAGTCGCCAGAGATGCAGAGTGGTCATAGACAGAGCCGAAAAGCATCAAGGTCTGGGAAAAACAAGAGAAAGTTAGATTTTTGATGTGTTAGTCCAGGACAAATATGTATTTGTATGTACAATTTGGTGTTAGAGTATAGGGGCACGGTCTAGGACAAATGTACTTTTGTTTGCACATGTACATCAAATATGTTTTTGATACATGTACATTGACAGGCCATAGATAGGCCTTCTATTTTTGTATTATAAATTTCATGATATAAAAAATATTTCATATCAAGGCTCTTGAGATATTCATGGTTCAGTGTTTTAAGTGTGATTATACATGTGTTGCGAAGAATGTTTCAATGTGTAATGTTTCCATTTTTTTATAGATTTTATGATTGCATGGAGATATCAGTTATAAATTTGAGAACAATGCACAATTACAATATTACGTAATGAAAAAAATGTACATTTTAATTGTGTTCTACCACAATCCATTTACATATACAATGTTATATTAACAATGTCAAATTGTATTCAAAAAGATGGAACATAGGTCTAATACACATTTAAGCACCCAACACAGCTAAGCAACTGATCCAACTTGGTGGAATACAGATACACCTTACCCACATAACAACCTAACAAACGTTTAAAGGATGCACGAAGTTGACACACTTAAGTGATGCACCAGTGTGGTCTACATAAATAAAATTATTGTTTGGCATGATGTCTTTCATCTAACGAATACATGGGATACACATCAAACCTAAAAGTATCTGAGTATTATAAGGTTGATTCAAAATAATAGTTATGAGTATATCCTGCACATTATTTTATCATTTTGTTAATGTACATGGCATTTGATGAATGGCCTTGAGTAACAACTTTGAAAGAGATGAAAGTTATGTGTGATTTTATTATAGTTTAAATTGATTAGAGAAGTACTATTCTGAATCTTGTTTTATAAATTCATGTTTATGAAGTATTATTTGAAGCATTCGTAGCATGAAGATATATATATTTTGTAATAATAGCATAATATAATGGCCACTTGTTTCTAAACATGAACATGTTCCATTACATGGTTACTGATGCAATGGCATTGTCTCCTCCTTCATTTCATCATACAAATGCTCATGTCTCTTGTATGAGGGGAAGATCTATAATCACCTTCAAGCTGACCTTTATGTGCAAAAATTTCACATTCACTTAATAAGAAAAACCCTAGTTTCCAAAATTGACAAAAAAAAAATGATCCCTTGTCCATGGACCCAGAGTAGAGGGCCACTCTAGCAATATCGTGATGTATTGAATCTAATGGAGCCGACGGCTCATTGATTTGAGCAACAGTCATCAATCTATGGAATGTTGAATCCCACCTCCTACAAGCTTTTAGGGACACCCGTTGAATCCCTAACCGGGGCATAGAGTGGAAACCATGCATAAAAAGGGGCTTTTAGTGGGTTGTGCAAGCATTTTTAGGCAGGTTCCATGTGGGAACACTAGCCACATGTTCATGGTCAAGGAATTTGCAAAGCCGACCTATATGTGCAGAAATTGGACATTCACTTACTGAGAAAAACCCTAGTTTCCAAAATTGACCAAAAAAATGGTCCCTTGTCCATGGAACCAGATTGGAGGGCCACCCTAGCACTATCTCGATGTCCTGAATCCAATGGAGCCGACAATTTGTCGATCCAAACAACAGTCATGATTCTATGGCACGTTGAATCCCACCTCATGCAGACTTTCAAGGACACCTGTTGAATCCCTACCTGGGGCATAGAATAGAAACCATCCATCAAAAACGTATTTTGGTATTTTTTGCAAGATTTTTTAGGCATGTATTATGTGGGAATGATAGCCACACATTCACGATCGAGCAATGTGCGAATTTGACCCCTATGTACAGAAATTGGACATTCACTTACGCAGCAAAACCCTAGTTTCCAAAATTGACCAAAAAAATGGTCCCTTATCCATGGAACTATATTAGAGGGCCACCCTAGCACTATCTCAATGTCCTGAATCCAACAGAGCCAACAGTTTTTCGATCCGAGCAAAGATCATGATTCTATGGAATGTTGAATCCCACGTCCTGCAGACTTTCACAGACACCTATTGAATCCCTACCTAGGGCATAGAATGGAAACCATGCATCAAAAAGGGCTTTCAATGGTTCTTGAAATATTGTTTAAGCATGTATTATGTGGGAATTCTATCCACACCTTCACGGCCGAGCAATATGCGAATTTGACCCCTATGTGCAGAAATTGGACATTCACTTATTGACAAAAACCCTAGTTTCCAAAATTGACCAAAAAAAGGTCCCTTATCCATGGAACTAGATTAGAGGGCCACCCTATCACTATCTCGATGTCTTGAATCCAACAGAGCCAACATTTTGCTGATCCGAGCAACGGTCATGATTCTATGGCACGTTCAATCCCACCTCCTCCAGACTTTCAAGGACCCTTGTTGAATCCCTACCCGGGGCATAGAATGGAAACCATGCATCAAAAATGGCTTCTGGTGGCTTGTGTAAGCTTTTTTAGGCATGTATTATGTGGGAACACTAGCCACACCTTCACAATCGAGCAATATGCGAATTTGACCCCTATGTGCAGAAATTGGACATTCACTTACTAAGCAAAACCCTAGTTTCCAAAATTGACCAAAATAATGGTATCTTCTCCATGGAACTAGATTAGAGGGCCACCCTAGCACTATCTCAATGTCTTGAATCCAACAGAGCCGATGGTTCATCGATCCGAGAAACAGTCATGATTCTATGTCATGTTGAATCCTACCTCCTACACGCTTTCACAAACACCTATTGAATCCCTACCCGGGGCATAGAATGGAAACCATGAATTAAAAAAGGGATTCATGTGGGTTGTGCAATATTTTTTAGGAATGTGTTATGTGGGAATGCTAGCCACACCTTCACGGTTGAGCAATATGTGAATTTGACCCCCATGTGCAAAAATTTCACATTGACTTACTCAGCAAAACCCTAGTTTCCAAATTTGACCAAAATAATGGTCTCTTCTCCATGGAACCGGATTAGAGGGCCACCCTAGCACTATCCCGATGTCCTAAATCCAACAGATCGGACGATTCATTGATCCAAGAAACAATCATGATTCTATGGCACATTGAATTCCACCTCCTACAGGCTTTCAGGGACACCTGTTGAATCCCTACCTGGGCGCATAGAATGGAAACCGTGCATGAAAAAACTATTATATTTAAAGGTTTCAATGAGCTCACTACATGCACACTAAAGTCAACTTCGTGAATCAACATGATTTGAAGCACAATTCCACTGGATTTGAAAAAGTTGAGTTGGACATTAGATTGATTCTAAATTGAGTTGTGACAGTAAGATAAGATTAGGGTTAGGATTAGGGTTTCCTTGGTAGCGTTATGGTTATGGGACATGCATGTTAAACAATAAAACCTAGTTAGGGATAGGGTTTTCCAAGTTTGGCCTTCATTGGCATGAAATGCATTGTCCATCTTTTTCCCAAATCTCTTATTATCTTTTATTATCTTTTAAGTAGAAATTAAACTTCTCAATAAATAAAAACGAGATGAAATTCCAACACTACTAGGCACTACCCCTTTGGCAATGGACATGTGGGTATAAGAGGTGACTTGTCAAGAAGGAAATTATACAAGCCTTAAAACATAAGTTTATCATTGCGGCATCTTGTTTCCATCATCCTAGTTGTATATATCGGCTGACAACATTGACAATATTACCTACTTGAAAAATTAGGGTTTTAGTCCTGTAAGAGAGCTTACAAAGAACTTGGATAGGTATGACCTACAGAGGTACATGTATGTATTCTAATGTTATGTATATCATGTGAATGAGATCTTGAAATGTTCATATGATTGATATATATGGTTTATTGATCATATGTAAAATTTGGCATGTTCATTAACTTGACATACAAGAGAATTTTTGGCATCTTTATAAACAACATTATGGAAAATTTCGCATATCAAGAACACAAAATAGACATATTCATAAGAAACATACATGGGAAAATTAAAATTATGATACATACCTCATCATGCTAGATCCCACCTATTATCATACAACCAAGCCCTCTGGATCATCTCTTATAATGATGGTCTCCATTACTCTCTCGTGCTCTATATCCGGTAAGAAGTAGCATACCTTCGATGAATTCCGACTAGGAATTGTTCGTACCTGGAGGTTTGTACCAATGATTAAGTTGGTAAAGTGATACACACTTGCACCTGGTTTGTAATCCCTATAAATATATCCACCCTTCTTTCTTGCATTGTTGTCATGTGTAAGGTATTCACCTTTAACAACCATAGACCCGATGGGGAAGTGGTTGTTTTCATCATCAGTCATGGACATAATGAGGGTTTGCTTTCCCTCTATACAACGTGCCAAACAGTAATCACCACCCCATTCACTATCTTTTGAGGCAACCACTTTGTATATGTGTCCTGCATAGTATGATTGTAGGTATATGAGCAAATATTTTTCATGTGATACAAGGCCATTAATGTGAGTTTCAAGACTACGTAAATTTTACAAAAAAAATGTTAAGGAAATGCATCATACCAGGTTGTACAAGGTGTGAAACATGATCAAAATCTATAGAAATAGACGATTGGTCTTCTTCCAATGGATTTAACTCAACAATTGCACGCTGATCAAGTGGAAGTGATATGCGATCCCATCCGTCAACCCAATCCAATGATTCACACACATCCCAGTCACTATCACAACAAGGAAGGCAAAAACAAGAGAGTTTTCTTTTCCAAATTTCAAATAATGGGTTATCAGAGCTTCGAACCGAATGGAAGCCATGAGTCCCAGGAATAGTCTTGCATTCCCATGCATGTGAACGATCTATGTCTACCACCTCCCCAAAAACTCTCTCCACATGTCTCTTTCTTGTGGATTCTACTCGCATAGATGGTTCCTCTCCCATTACTGACGTGCACCACCTGACTATAGATTGAGCATTTCAAATAGTAGATATTGTAGATAATTTCAATTCCTCTCTTCATAGGGATATTTTGACACATGCTCCGCCTCCATCATGCTCTCCTTTACCATGCCCAGTCTCAAAATAGTTCCACATATTTGGAACTTTGTAGTTTTTATGCAATGAACACAACCATTGAAATATGCGTGCATTTTTTAATTGACCAGCACATCCATCAGACCAAATCCAATGTCGATCCATCTATATGTTCCTGCCCTTCAAATGATCATAGAACATCATGAAGCAATGACGTACATAGTGGAAGTCATGGCACCTATCATCACTTATGTAGAAGTGATATTCCTTTAGAATTTTCCTTTGCTCTTCACTGCTATTTGGGCCATGCCTATATGTGATATGCACCATTAAGGAAACTTGCTCAGAGTGATAATACTGAATTTGGATCTCATTTTGAGGTTACAGAGTGTATTTCTTGGCAAAATCAACAACTGAAAGTATAGTACCACAAGGAAATGTATCTCTGCATATTCTAAACTTCTCATCCTAATATCGTGCCAAGTGGACATGCTAAACATATTGACGTGTCTTTTCAATAAATTCCTTGACGAAGACACTAACTTGTACCTGTTGAGACAAAATTATCTCAATATCAGGTTTTTTTGTAAGTAAGGAATGAAATGCAACTGTTCAAACATAAATTTATAGATAAATGCATGTACCTGAGATGTCACCAATTGTATTTTTTTGCTTTCTTTCCTTGGGACTATTTCATATCTAATATATTTGAAACTTTTCATGTCTATAACCATATTCCCAAATTCATTGTCTCCAGTCTCGTTCATACATTGGCTCAATAATGCCATTCCATCACAGTTGGAGCAAGTTCCATCCAAACAGGATTTTGCATAGTAAGTTTTCCCCTTAGGCCTATTGCACATGATACTATGAATAAATTCTCTTGATGAGGTCGGTGGTATTGTGAAGGATCAATCCTGCACATGGTTAGTATGCAACACACGACGAATGTACAAAAATGTTTCATAGTAATATTCATACTCTACATGGTATCTACAACAACAAGTGTTACAAATAGTAATTATTCTAACATAGCAGGGCTTACATTTCTCAAAAGATCTTTGCCTCAAATTCAATTGTCTATGTTCATTCCTAAATTTCTCATATAGTTATGTCTACGTTATATCAAGAAGATGCTTAATATGTGGTTCACGGTCCTTTGAACCCCTTCTCAGTTTTAGTACATCCTTCCGGTTTGAAGAAAGCCTTGTGTGATCATGCCAAAAACTCTACACTAGTCCCTTTACTGCATCAACTAGTTTCATGTCACGACGTGGCAACCGACCAATAAAGGCCCAAAAATATGTCTGGGCAGTTGTGTCAAGATGTTCTCTTCTAATAGAATACTTATGAAATTTATTTACATTCAAGTTAACTATTTTAGATGTAGGCTTGAGAAAACAAAGGACCCTCGTGTTCTTATTTACAATTGCTTGTGACAACACACAAAGAGCCGCATTACGGCCCTTTGACTGTGTGTTCTTACCAATTTTGCCAAAGGCATCTACTAAGCTTTTAACTATATGAGAATTCGGTCCAGAAGGCTTTATCATCTTTATCTTTAACGATTTCCTAACAATATCCATGCCCCTAGATTTTAACAATGATAAAAATAATCTACATTTATCTCCATCACATTTTGACACAAAATATTTATTTAGTATCTGTCGAGTTTGATAAGAAATACTACGTTTAGATAGCATACCTTCAATGGAATTGAGGAGTCCTTCATCAACTTGTATACGCTTCGGTGTTCTTCAATGTGTGCTTTCTAATGGAGGTAAGGGGGTTGGATTTCTATCATCTAGTGCATCAACAATATGCTCTAGCGTTTTAGTAGCAACTTGTTGTCCTTCATTCTCTTCCTGGTAGTTGGATGGTGGAAGTCCAACATCCTCATCGATGGTCCGGATAATATTTTCTTCTTCAATAGCAGGCTCCATGTCCAACACCTCTTCAACAGTAGGCTCCATGTACAACGCCTCTTCATGAGCTTTGTCCTGAGATGGCAACTTATCACTTTGACTTGATGTGGGATTTGAAAGATCCCCTAATGAGCACCTATGTTTTTCTTCTTGAATACTTCCACGGGGTGCTTGTTCAACAACTATTGTGGAAGTTGAAGGTCCCTCTAGTGAATGCTTCCTTTTTTCTTGTGCTAGATTAATAGGATGAACTGCCATATCCTCTATAACTGGATTTGGATTAGTTTCCAAAGAAAGCCTCCGATTCATCATGTCTATTTTTTTTCTTTCTTTCTCTTCTTCGATGACTTCTTGAGGTCTCTTCTTCCTTGCTGATTTTGTTCCTCGGTTACGTACATTCCCCATCACCACAATGATCAATGTCAATATAGTTTGTTTTTGTTGCTCCTCAATTACAAGCTTTCAAACCTTTAACTTGCTTTATAACTATTGATCCTTCAAGGTGCTTCAATCTTCCTTCTCAATTGTTCATATTTCCCATCAAAACAATAATGAATGGGAAAATTTACCTTTGGTTCTCTTAAATAATAAGCAAATGAAAGTTAAATCATAAATTGATCCTCAAGCTCATTTTCTTGTACAATTGTGTATATCCACCATCACCATGAAATGACATTGAATCTTGATATCTTATCCTGTGTGCTCCTCAACTATGAAAGATATCCTCAATGTTGCACCTACATAACAAAAATAATGATGGAGAATGTGTAAATTGTGAGTATTTTCATAGGCGGGCTCATGCTCTTGAATAAAACGTGCGGTAATTGGATAAATTCATAAAAACAGAGTGAACTTGCTCTCGGACAAGAAAAATCCAATGTTTTTACAGTCCCAAAACACGCACGCATTAAATAGAGTAAATACGCGTACACAATTTGTATAAGTATAACGCGCACGTGATATGGTGAAGCACAATTAATATAGTGGCTGCACGGCTAGGGCAACGAATAGGATCATAACTTCCCAAATGTTTTCTATGGCTACCAACAAAACAAATTTTTTTAGTGTTCCCTTCTTTTCATGCACATAAATGTTTCTCTCTATAGCCCCAATAATCCCTACATATCCCTATCTCTTTCTAAATATACCTCCCTCATTCTCTCTACATCCCTCCCTATATGTTCCTTTTTCTCCCTTACTTCATCCCTCCATAGTGATGGTGATGAAGACAATGATGATTATCATGATGGTCATGATGATGATGATGATAATGATGACGACGATGGTGATGATGATGTTCATGATGTTGATGGTGATGATGATGATCATGTTGATGATGATGATGATGATGATGAAGGTGATGATGATGATGAGGAGGAGGAGGAGGAGGAAGGTGATGCTGATGATGATGATGATGATGAAGATGAACATGATGACGATGATCATGATGACCGTGGCGATGTTGATGATGATGATCGATGATAGATGATGATGGTGATGATGATCATCATGTTGATGATGGTCATGCTGATGGTGATGATGATGATGATGATGATGATGATGACGACGTTGGTGATGATGATGTTGATGATGTTGATGTTGATGACGATGATGTTGATGATGACGACGATGATGATGATGATGACGATGGGGATGGTGATGATGATGTTGATGATGTTGATGTTGATGATGAATATGATGATGATCATGAAGATGGAGATGATGATGAACATGATGATCATGGCGATGTTGATGGAGATGATGATGAACATGATGATCATGGCGATGTTGATGGAGATGATGATGATGATGACGACGCTAGTGATGATGATGATCATGTTGATGATGATGACGAAGGTGGTGATGATGATGATGATGATGATGATGATGACAATGATTGATGACCAATGATTATGGTGATGATGAGGATGAGGATGGTGATGATGATGAAGGTGATGATGACGATGAGGATGAGGATGATGATGATGATGATGATGATGTTGATGTTGATGATGATGACGACGATGGTGATGATGATGTTCATGATGTTGATGGTGATGATGATGATCAAGTTGATGATGATGATGATGACGATGACGATGAGGAAGGTGATGATGATGATGATGAGGATGAGGATGATGGCGATGATGTTGATGATGATGATGATGACGATGATGTTGATGAAGGTGATGATGGTAATGATGATGAGGATGGTGATGACGATGATGATGATGATGAGGATGATGAGGATGATGAGGATGATGTTGTTGTTGATGATGATGATGATGACGACGCTAGTGATGATGATGTTCATGATGTTGACGGTGATGATGATGATCATGTTGATGATGATGATGAAGGTGATGATGATGATGATGATGCTGATGATGAGGAAGAGGATGGTGAGGATGATCGATGACGAATGATCATGGTGATGATGAGGATGAGGATGGTGATGATCATGATGATGATGAAGGTGATGATGATGATGAGGATGATGATGATGATGATAATGATGCTGATGTTGATGATGATGACGACGATGGTGATGATGATATTCATGATGTTGATGGTGATGATGATGATGACGATGATGATGATGATGATGATGAGGAAGGTGATGAGGAGGAGGAGGGGGATGATGATGATGATGATGATGGTGGTGATGATGATGTTGATCATGATGACGACGATGGTGACGATGATGTTCATGATGATGATGATGAGGAGGAGGAAGGTGATGCTGATGATGAGGTTGATGATGATGGATATGATGATGATCATGAAGATGGAGATGATGATGAACATGATGATCATGGTGATGTTGATGGAGATGCTGATGATGATGACGACCTTGGTGATGATGATGTTCATGATGTTGATGGTGATGATGATGATCATGTTGATGATGATGATGAAGGTGGTGATGATGATGATGATGATGACGACGACGACGATGATTGATGACCAATGATCATGGTGATGATGAGGATGAGGATGGTGATGATGATGATGATGAAGGTGATGATGACGATGAGGATGATGATGATGATGATGATGATGTTGATGTTGATGATGATGATGACGATGGTGATGATGATGTTGATGATGTTGATGTTGATGATGAATATGATGATGATCATGAATATGGAGATGATGATGAACATGATGATCATGGTGATGTTGATGGAGATGATGATGATGATGACGACGCTGGTGATGATGATGTTCATGATGTTGATGGTGATGATGATGATCATGTTGAGGATGATGATGAAGATGGTGATGATGATGATGATGAGGATGATGACGATGATTGATGATCAATGATCATGGTGATGATGAGGATGAGGATGGTGATGGTGATGATGATGAAGGTGATGATGACAATCAGGATGATGATGATGATGATGATGATGATGTTGATGTTGATGATGATGATGACGATGGTGATTATGATGTTCATGATGTTGATGGTGATGATGATGATCATGTTGACGATGATGATGATGATGACAATGACGATGAGGAAGGTGATGATGATAAGGATGAGGATGAGGATGATGGCGATGATGTTGATGATGATGATGATGACGATGATGTTGATGAAGGTGATGATGGTAATGATGATGAGGATGGTGATGACGATGATGACAATGATGATGATGAAGGTGATGATGATGATGATGATGATGATGATGATGATAATGATGACGACGATGATGTTGATGATGATGATGATGATGATGATGAGGATGATGACGACGACGCTGGTGATGATGATGTTCATGATGTTGACGGTGATGATGATGATCATGTTGATGCTGATGATCAAGGTGATGATGATGATGATGCTGATGATGAGGATGAGGATGGTGAGGATGATCGATGACAAATGATCATGGTGATGATGAGGATGAGGATGGTGATGATGATGATGATGATGATGAAGGTGATGATGATGATGAGGATGATGATGATGATGATAATGATGTTGATGTTGATGATGATGACGACGATGGTGATGATGATGTTCATGATGTTGATGGTGATGATGATGATGATTATGATGATGAGGAAGGTGATGAGGAGGAGGAGGGGGATGATGATGATGATGATGATGATGGTGATCATGATGTTGATCATGATGATGATGATGGTGACGATGATGTTCATGATGATGATGATGATGATGAGGAAGGTGATGCTGATGATGAGGATGATGAGGATGATGATGATGACGACGACGATGATGATGACGTTGGTGATGATGATGTTGATGATGTTGATGTTGATGATGATGATGGTGATGATGATGTTGATGATGTTGATGTTGACGATGAAGATGATGTTGATGAAGAAGATGGAGATGATGATGAACATGATGATCATGGCGATGTTGATGATGATGATCGATGATCAATGATCATGGTGATGATGATGGTGATGACGAGGATGAGGATGGTGATGTAGGTGATGATGATGATGATGATGATGAAGATGTTTATGATGATGAAGATGTTTATGATGATGAGGATGAGGAGGATGACGATGGTGACGATGTTGATGATGATGGCTATAATGATGATGATGATGACAATGATGTTTATGATGATAATGATGAGGATGAGGATGATGTTGATGAGGATGATGATGATGACAACGGTGATGATAATGATGATGATGATGATGACGACGACGTTGGTGATGATGATGTTCATGATGTTGATGGTGATGATGAAGATGATGATGATGATGATGATGAGGATGATAAAGATGGTGATGATGATGATCATGGTGATATTGATGATGATGCTCGATGATCAATGATCATGGTGATGATGAGGATGAGGATGGTGATGATGATTGATGACCAATGATCATGGTGATGATGAGGATGAGGATGGTGACGATGAGGATGGTGATGATGATGATGATGAAGGTGATGATGATGATGAGGATGATGATGTTGATGATGATGACGAAAATGGTGATGATGATGTTCATGGTAGTGATGGTGATGATGATGATCATGTTGATGATGATGATGATGGTGATGATGATGATGATGATGATGAGGAAGGTGATGATGATGAGGAGGAGGAGGATGACGATGATGATGATGAAGATGATGATGAGGATGACGATGGTGATGATGATGTTGATCACGATGACAACGATGGTAACGATGATGTTCATGATGATGATGATGCTGATCAAGAAGGTGATGCTGCTGCTACTGATGATGATGATGACGATGATGATGACATTGGTGATGATGATGTTGATGATGTTGATGTTAATGATGATGATGGTGATGATGATGTTGATGTTGATGATGAAGAAGATGATGATGATGAAGATGGAGATGATGATGAACATGATGATCATGGCGATGTTGATGATGATGATCGATGATCAATGATCATGGTGATGATGATGGTGATGATGAGGATGAGGATGCTGATGTAGGTGATGATGATGATGATGAAGATGTTTATGATGATGAATATGTTTATGATGATGAGGATGGTGACGACGGTGATGATGATGGTGATGATGATGATGATGATGATGATGATGATGTTGATGATGATAATGATGATGATGAGGATGATGTTGATGAGGATGATGACGACGACGGCGATGCTGATAATGATGATGATGACGATGACGATGCTGGTGATGATGATGTTCATGATGTTGATGGTGATGATGAAGATGATGATCATGATCATGAAGATGATGATCAAGATGGCGATGATGAAGATGATGATGATGATGATCATGGCGATGATGATGCTCGATGATCAATGATCATGGTGATGATGAGGATGAGGATGGTGATGATGATCGATGATCAATGATCATGGTGATGATGAGGATGAGGATGGTGATGATGATCGATGATCAATGATCATGGTGATGATGAGGATGAGGATGGTGATGATGATCGATGACCAATGATCATGGTGATGATGAGGATGAGGATGGTAATGACGATGATGATGAAGGTGATGATGATAATGAGGATGATGATGATGATGATGATGATGTTGATGATGATGTTGATGATGATGACGACGATGGTGATGATGATGTTCATGGTGTTGATGGTGATGATGATGATCATGTTGATGATGATGATGATGAGGAGGAAGGTGATGATGATGATGAGCAGGATGATGACGATGATGATGATGATGAAGATGATGATGATGACAATGATGGTGATGACGATGTTGATCATGATGACGACGATGGTGACGATGATGTTCATGATGATGATGATGTTGATGAGGAAGGTGATACTGATGATGAGGCTGATGATGATGATGATGATGATGATGATGATGATGATGATGACATTGGTGGTGATGATGTTGATGATGTTGATGTTGATGATGACGATGGTGATGATGATCTTAATGTTGATGATGAAGATGATGATGATGATGATGAAGATGGAGATGATGATGAACATGATGATCATGGCGATGTTGATGATGATGATCGACGAACAATGATCATGGTGATGATGATGGTGATGATGAGGATGAGGATGCTGATGTAGGTGATGATGATGATGATGATGATGATGATGTTTATGATGATGAAGATGTTTATGATGATGACGATGAGGAGGATGAGGGTGGTGACGATGGTGATGATGATGGCGATGATGATGATGATGATGATGATGATGATGATCATGTTGATGATGATGATGATGATGAGGATGAGGATGATGTTGATGATGATGATGATGATGATGATGACTATGATGGTGATGATGATGTTCATGATGTTGATGGTGATGATGATGATGAAGATGATGATGATGATGAAGGTGATGATGATGATGAGGATGATGACGATGATGTTGTTGTTGATGATGATGATGATGATGATGATGATGATGATGATGATGGTGATGATGATGTTCATGATGTTGATGGTGATGATGATGATCATGTTGATGATGATGATGATGAAGGTGATGATGATGATGATGATGACGACGACGATGACGACGATGATGCTGGTGTTGATGATGTTCATGATGTTGATGGTGGTGATGATGATGATGTTGATGATGTTGATGATGATGACAATGATGATGAAGATGATGATGATGATGATGATGGTGATGATGATCATGGTGATGTTGATGATGATGATCGATGATCAATGATCATGGTGATGATGAGAATGAGGATGGTGATGATGATTGATGATTAATGATCATGGTGATGATGATCGATGATCAATGATCATGGTGATGATGAGGATGAGGATGGTGATGATGATCGATGACCAATGATCATGGTGATGATGAGAATGAGCGATGACCAATGATCATGGTGATGATGAGGATGAGCAATGACCAATGATCATGGTGATGATGAGGATGAGGATGGTGATGATGATGATGATGAAGGTGATGATGATGATGATGAAGGTGATGATGAAGGTGATGATGATGATGATGATGACGATGGTGTTGAGGATAATGATGAAAATGATGTTAACTACAATGTGCACGCATTTGGATTTTATAAAATGTGCACGCGTTTGTCTTATACTAAATCACGCATGCGTTTTTGCTTTACTAAATCGCGCTCACATATTGGTTAAATTCAAAAAAAAATCCCACCAAATGATAAGGCCGAGCCTCCACCCATGCTTTCATGTAATTCCTATGCCCATGTGTCTACTTTGTACTTTGATTCGGATTCAACATGCCTATGCCTTGGAGTATGATAAACCATGCTAATTCAACATTATATCCAAATTTCCAATATGCTCTTGTTTAGGTGTTCATCTAATTATGCTGCACACCTCCATTTTTATGAGATTTTAGAAACAGATATGGTTTTTTTGCATATTCTAAATATGTAGATTTTAACAAAAATACATAATTTTTTCTATTTTTTTCTTATTTATCTTGTGTCATCACTCAACTCAAAAAACACACTGTAAGTGTTTTTCCTATATCTTTTTCGTTTCTCAACCATTTAAAAAAAAAGTGCATGGTGCACTAAAGAACACCAACCTCTACATGCTATAAAAAACCCACTTCCAAATAATTGCATTAAGACGTTCAAACGATGCACCCACAATTGACGTACCATTTTCGAGGTCTGATCTCTTAGATAATTAAAAACAAATTTATAAATATTATTTTTATTATTGGGAAAATAGTTGTGCACTAGTCCTATATGTTCTCTATACGTATACCAGTTTTCATAAGTTTATTCTATCATTTAGACACTCAGATGTTGCACCCACAAAAACATATACCTTATAATTTGTCCCAAAAATAAAAAGTGTCCGTTAAAAAATATCTAACTTTATATAGTTAACAACATTTTCAATAGGAAGAAATTATATATTTGAAAAGGTCATTCAACTTCCTACCATTTTCTTGTTTTTTACTAATCATAAGATTCATTGTGTAAGTGTCTAAAAATATCCATGCAAGTTGATGGATGTCTATTTTTTTAGTTTTGTATTGCATCTAATGCGCCAAAAGAGACCCTCAACTTCTTGCACACACCCGGTTAGATTACTATTTATGCCTTTTCGTTTACCTACTAGAATGAGACAAGTGGACTGTCCATTTTAATTCTATGGGGGTGTCCAAGACAAGTGTAATGTAGAGATTTATTTTATAGGTTCATCCAAAATTAATAATTAATAATTTAAAAAGAAATATCTTAGTTAAGATGTAAGAATTACAATTCATAATAGTTGGAAAAATTAAACTTCAACTTTAAATATTGGATTGTTCAACTTTAACTATTGGATTGAGACACAATTATTCAATTATGAGATAAAACTATGAGCTTAACACTATTGGTAATACAACTATTAGCTTAACTTTAACTCGAATGATGACTTTTAAATGAAGTGTTTTAAATTAACTATTACATACATCTATTAATAACTATTAGGTTATTAACTCCAATGATTCTACAATTACTATTAGCTTAACTTCAACACTAATTGGTGCACTTTTGTAATAATGGAACTCCTAATAAGATCATTCCAACTCCTAATAAGCTCATCTATCTAACAATTCTCTAGCTAATTTAGAGTTAGCATTGACCTCTTTACTTTTTGCATATAAATATTAATTAGGTTTTCCAATATTTTTAAAGAAAGTTACCACGCAAATTGATAATTGTTTTGCATTCAACCTTATAACTCAATAAAGCTGAAGGAATTATGAGGGAGTGGGTTTACAGTATAGGACCTCAACAAACAAATTGGAGTGATGCATAGTAGGAATTTTGTGGGGGTTCAAAGAGAAGGAAATATGAATAACCCACTTTGGTCTTTTTGTATTTTGCTTTTAGCCCAAAAATGTGATATATACTATTATTTGATTCAGGAATACCGATTTAATTTCTTTTCTTTTATAATAAATTTAATTGACATTAAATCGTTCTAGCCGTAGATCCATTGAAAAATGGATTTATATTTAGAGGCCCCTAGACACATGACGAGGATCTTCTCCTCACATAATACACAGAAGCTCATGGGGAAGGAAGGTGGAGAACTCTTCCAATGAAAGTAGGTTTTTATGGGCCACCTCTTTGCAAACTAAAATTTAGATCTAGGCACTAACATTCTAGGGTTTTTGATCTTACTCGATTATCTTTGTCTAATTATTGAGTATGCAGGAAGAGCTGCAGGCTATGTTGGTTGAATTATCTTCGATAAAACATGGACACATTCTACCCTATGAGGAAGATTTAATACTTAGGTTGCATCGTCTTCTTGGAAACACATACTGTGTATTGTATATGTTTTACAGATTCCAAATAAGATCATTATAAAATAGATATCTGTAAAAATCGACTTTCAATATGAGATATGGATGTTTTTCCATTAGATGACTAGGGTTTCTCTTATTTGGTTACTATGCATGTGATCATTGGCCACTGGATGTATAACGAGCATGACATATAAGGAAATCAGGGATTACTAGAATAGCCACCTTATCAAAAAAAATGTTTTAGTCAAGGTATAGACATGCGGATGCACAAGGACTTTTGTCAATCAATAGTTTGAATCTAGATAAAAGTCTTAGCAATAAAATTCTTAAATACATTTCCTAAAAATCCAAAGACACATTATTAATGTGTCACATCTTGGGCATTATCGCAATGTGACATAACCCTTGGAAAATATCACAATGTGACATAGCCCTTGATGAACGTCGCTAATGTAACATAACTTATGATAAACGCCACAATGTGACATAATGATTATCAAACGCCCACTATCACATTATTAATGTGTCACATATTTGGTTGTGTTGACATATATGAGCCAAAAACTGTAACAAACCATGGCTTAATGTTGTAATGTGATATAACCCTTGATAACATCATAGTGAAATGTAAACCTTAATAAACACCATAATGTGACATAACATTCTACATTACTATGTAGAATGTGGATGGTTTAAACCATTTCTTTTTTCAAATGGCTATATATATATGAATAAAATTCGTACAACATGATGGTGAATAATGTGAGACAAGCATTGAGGAATGATGAATTTCAATATCCATGAATAAATGTTTTTATTGTTGTGATGAATGTTCCCATGTAACAAAACTATTAAGGAATGCACTGTTGAGGAATGTCGAAATCCAACATAAGTCTTGATAAATGTCGTAATCCAATATATTTCGTTATGAATGTCAAAATCCAACATAACTCTCGATGAATGTCGCAATGTGAAAAAACCATTAAGGAATGTACAATGTTGGAATGTTTCAATCCAACGTAAGCGTCAATGAATGTTGCAATGCGACAAATCCATTAAGCAATGTACCATAGATTAATGCCACAATGCAATATAACCCTTAACAAATAACAGAATGCGACATAATCCATAATGAATGTTAGAATGCAACATAACCATAATAAACATCAAAATATGACATAACCCTTGATGACTGTCACAATGATGGACATCAAAAGTCACATTATGAATGTGTCACATATTGGGTTGTGTGGGTGTATATCATTTTTTAATACTTAATGAATGTTAGAATGGGATATAACCCTTTGTCATATTACACATATAACCCTTGCTCAATGTCACAATGTGACATAACAATTAATAAACGTCGCAATGCAGCATAACACAATGAACTTCGAATGTCACATTATTGATAGACACACCTTGGATTGTGTCAATGTATATCATTTGTTAATCCTTAATGAACGTTAGGATGTGACATAACCCTTTGTCATATTAGACATATAGCCTTTTCCCAATGTTGTAATGCGACATAACCTTCATAAACATCAAAATGAAACATAATCCTTGATGAACGTTGAATGTCACATAATTATTAAGTCGCATATTGGGCTGTGTCATTGTATATATAATTTTTTAATCCTTAATGAGACATAACCCTTTTTCATGTTAGACATATAACCCATACTTAATGTCACAATGCGACATAACCATAGATAAACACCACAATTGAACACAACATGACAACATGATGATTGTTGAATGCCACTTTACTAATGTGTCACATCTTAGTATGCATAAATGAAATTTAATTTTAAAATACGTATTTTATTTTAAATATTATAAACAAATTTACATCATGTTCTTAACATTTATTTTGATCTATATTTAAAATTAATATATATATTTTTAATAATAGAATGCTGTTTTTTAAATGTTATTTTATATCTTAATGCATAGGAGACAAATTATAAATCCTTTCCAATATTATCTTTTATCATTCACCTCATAGATATACTATTTTTGGTAGTATATTTCATCCCAATTACTACACCATACACCATGAATGTAACTTTGTACAATATGCATAGTAAAGTTCTTATTTTTTATTGCATAATGTATAGTGAAGTTATTTTTTTTTAATATATATGAATCATTTCCAACATTATCTTTATTACTTTGTCTAATATTCTTAAGATACAAGGTTTTAGATTTATTTTTTAAATTTAATTATATTTATATCTCAGAATTTTGAGGTGCTACCACTATACCCCTAGGTGCATCCACAAGGCTCAAATCATGGTGCACATGTAAATTTGGGGGGGTTTGAACACGAGACCTTCCAATTACAATGAATTTCAACAATTCAACTTTACCACTTGCTCCGCCCCTCATGGGCAACATCAAAATATCTTAGTTAAGATGTAATAATTACAATTCATAATAGTTGAAAAAATTACACTTCAACTTTAACTATTGGATTGTTCAACTTTAACTAATGGATTGAGACAAAATTATTCAATTATAAGATACAACTATGAGCTTAACATTATTGATGATACAACTATTAATTTAACTTCAACTCCAATCATGACTTTTTAAATGAAGTGCATATATTAGATACAAATATTAATAACTATTTTGTTAACTATTACCTTAACTACAATGATTCTACAATTACTATTAGTTTAATTTCAAAATTGGTGCACTTATGTAACAATTGAACTCCTAATAAAATTATTCTAACCCAGAATAAACTCATCTGTCTAACAATTACGTCGATAATATAGAGTTAGCATTGACCTGTTTACTTTTTCCATATAAATATTAATTAAGTTTTTCAATATTTTTAAAGAAAGTTACCACACAAATTGATAACTGAACCTTATAACTCAATCAATCAAGCAGATGGAACTACGAGTGAGTGGGTTTACAGTGAAGGGCCACAACAAAAAACTGGCGTGATGCATAGCAGAAATTTTGTGGGGTTTGAAAGAGAAGGAAAGATATAACCCACTTTGGTCTTTGTGCATTTTGTTTTTAGCCCAAAAATGTGATCTATACTATTATCGGATTCAGGAATACCGATTTAATTTGTTTTCTTTTATAATAAATTTAATTGACACTAAATCGTTCTAGCTGTAGATCCATTGAAATATGGATTTATATTTTGAGGGCCCTGGACGCGTGACGAGGATCTTCTCCTCACATAATACACAGAAGCTCGTGGGGAAGGAAGGTGGAGAACTCTTCCAATGAAAGTAGGTTTGTATGGGCCACCTCCTTGCAAACTAAAATTTAGATCTAGGCATTAACCTTCTAGGGTTTCTGATCTTACTTGATTCGCTTTGTCTAATTACTGAGTACGCGGTAAATCGTCTTCTTGGAAACAGGTATTGTGTATTGTATACGTTCTGCATATTCCAAATAAAATCATTATAAAACAGATATCTGTAAAAATCGACATTCAATATGAGATAAAATCATTCCAGATAAAATCATTATAAAACAGATATCTGTAAAAAATCGGCTTTCAATATGAGATATGGATGTTTTTCCATTAGATGTGTAGGGTTTCTCTTATCTAGTGGTCATTGATTGCTCGATGTATATCCACCAGGCCTGGAATTTCAAATTTCCAGTGCCTGTCATGTGAAAATTTGGTGTCGTTTTCAAGTTTTTGGTGCCTGTCATTTTATGTCCTCGGCAATTTGGTGCCTGTCAAATATATTTTCATTTCTAAGTTTGCTATAAAGGAGCACACACTTTGTTCTTGATTGATACTGAAATACAAATTAATCAAATTAATCACTGCTTATTTTTCTTCCAATTGATTCTACTACGTATTGCGGGGGCAATTATAAACCTACAATAGTTTAGAGCAAGTCGAGTGCTAATAGATAGGGGTAATTTATAAATTTTGTTCTTTTGAAAATAAAATAAACAATCTTATTACAAACGTTTTAGAATATAATTAAAAATTAAGTATATTGTAAAGCACAACTTTTTAAAGATCAAAACTATAACGCTTCATCTCAGAAATCCTAGAAATACTTAATTGTATTCTATATTAAATCTCACAATACTGAAAGAACAAATAAATTGAAGTTCCTTTTTCCAATTTCTTTTGGGCCGGATTGACAAACCCTCTTAATATAGCATCAGACTTTTCTGTCAGTACCAAAAAATAAATTAAATCTCTGATTCTACCAGTAAAATTTAACATGAAATCACAGAGAATGAATAAATTTCGGAATCTAAGTAAATATATAGTTAAAAGTGGACAAATCACACTGCACTGAGAAATTAATTTATCTCGAAAATATTTAACTTTTTCCAACAGATCAATTGAAAACACTTTTTAATCAGAATAAACGAATTATCTGTAGAATATGTCTTCCCTGCACATTATATCGTGTCATACGACAGGATTCTCTTCAATTTTATTTGCAGTTTATTTACCAACAGGCAATTTGTGCTCGAAGGAATCTACAGTTCAATTCATGTGCTAGCCAGGGCTTTAAAAGTTGGGGTTTAGGGTTGCTGCACGCATTAGGGTATAGGGTTTTGGGTTGCAGCATACATTACTGTAGTCTTGTTAAATCAACAAGTTATAGTATTGCTATCAAAACAAAAAACAAAACACTAGCAGACAAAATTCGTTTCTTCACATCAACGCATAATTTGTTGAGCGTTTAAAGAAGAGAAAGGGGTCTCTGAAAGAAGGATTAATTGTAGCATTATTCCGAAATATAATGAAACGCAACAAAAAGTCCTACATCCTATCTCTACTTTTTAAATAATTGACGTAGTTGCTTTCGATATGAACTCACAAACCTTGCAAAAGAAAGCTTTAATCACAGTAAACTTTTAATGGAAGCATCTTACCTGATTTTTCCAAACGCAAAAGTTCTTCCTATGAATATATGACAAATCTACTGCGCAAATGGGCAGAATACGCATGTATAGCAGGCTGCAGGTAGGCATGTAAAAACGAGAAGTTTGTAGGAACCAATCCTTTATTATCAAAATTTATTTTCAACACATGAGCAATACGGTTGAAGAAGAGAACATCTGCTCTACACTAGAGTTAAGAACACGGCTTATACTTCACATATACAATTGTATAATAGTGGATACCTATAAGATAAAGTTGGACTAGCAGGCGGGAAAATATCTGTTGTAAATCGCTGCCAGCCAGCTAGGTTCTCCACTTTCAGCTCAGAGAATAGATAGCTGGATGAGAGATACAATCCAATCCACTTTGGTCGATCCTCCAGTCTTATTTCTTCTGTTTAGCAGGTAGATGGAGAGAGAACATAGTGCCCAGACAATCGCTAATTGCTATGGGTTCTGTTTGCATCGGTGAGGTGGTCACGGATACACGGTTCTTAGATAATGCATTTGTGGCACACATGGAACAGAGGAAAACCAATCCGGTAGACCTCCATCAATCGCTACTTTCCATTCGATGTAACATCAAATTGTCAATCGGTACTTTCCATTCAATGTAACATCAAATTGTAATTAGGTAGACACCGGTCCAAGCCTTAGCAAATAAGGCCATCTGTAACATGCTGCCTCTGCAGACTGCAAGTACTATAAATTTTGATTTCTGATGATCAATATTAGTAGACTTGTTTAAAAATTTTGGAAGACGTAGATGTTGACGTGTTAAAAAAATTTCCACCTCAAATACATGTAAAAATGTAAAAAACGAACGTCAAATTCCAGGCCTGATACCCACCATGATGGACAAGGAAATCAAGAATTACTACAATAGCCACCTCAGCCAAAAAAAACCTTTTCAGTCAACGTATAAACATGCGGATGCACAAGCGCTTTTCTGAATCTCAAGACAATAGTTTGAATCCTAGGGATAAAGAAACTAGATAAAAGTTTTAACAAGAAAATAATACTACCAGAGGCATTGCCAATAACAGAGTTGATCTTCAAGATATTGCATCAAAAGGAGTAATCGCAGGCCGTGGCAATGAGGAGGATGGGGCATTTGCTACATGGCCTGCGAATCATCAGTTTCCTCAAACATCACTAACATGTAATGATCAACATGAGTATGTTGCTATCCAATTTTGGTCTCACGATGGTGTGATGTCTTCCATGCTTTATCCATTTCAAGAATATACTTATCCGACATCTTTTCCAGCGATCTTGTCGAATTCAACTAATACTAGTATGGGAAGTAAGCAAATTTATTTTGCTCCCTTAACAACTTGTACATGCTTTGGTAGTTAGGCACTGACCAAAAGTGGGCAGTTACTATCTCAACCAATACTATATGCAGATGAACAATCCTGTTTCGAGCAGCAATGATATGATAATATCCATTGAGAGATATTTATGTTGGAAATATTAATTACTGGTTGATCCATAATCCAATCAGCTTACTCTCTTAGAGTCTGTAGCAAGTCAGAAAGTGCGAGGGCCAGTGATCCAATCAGCCTACTCTCTTAGAGTCTGTAGCAGGTCAGAAAGTGCCAGGGTCAGTGCAAGAAGATGAGGGACCTTTTAGATGCAATCTTAGTTTTCAAAAACACGATCACATTACCAATCGAGTACTCGTTATATAATTACAAAAATAGAAAATGTGTAAACGATTTGGAAAACAAAAAATAATTTATATATACAGGCGGCCTATTTTACCTATCAGGAACCCCAAAACCACGGCCAATTGGAGCGTTTTGGAGCAAGTTAAGTGCTTGGGATTGTTGGAGGAGCTGATTTAGGTTGAGGGGAGGAGATTCCACTCGTGAATTGTCATCCAACAAGGTAATTCAATCACCCAAAGCATTCTTTTTTTTGTCAATTTTTAACCTATAATTGTGTTTTTTAATAGAATAATCAACCCAACAACTCCCAAGCTAATGTTTTATGGATTCAAACTAAAAGAGGCTATAAGAATAAAAAACATCATGTCTAATAGATATTCAATGTTCCAAAAGGCTAGAAATATATAAAACAAACACAAGTATAGAGTGTGTGTGGAAGGAGGCTAAAATTATAAGCCAGGTGTTTTAACAATTAAAAAACAATATATATCTACATTCAAATTAAAGACAAAGAAAGATAGAAAGCCCACATCATAATGAGATTGAGAGGCATAAACAAAATAGAACAAAAATACTATAAGAGAAACACAAAATTACTACTGAGTAGGGTTCTAAACACCACATATCTCATAATTCTCCACAATATGCAAGAGAGAGTAATGGACAAGCTAGCTTATGTTTCAATTACAATAGAAGCCCTAGATATTACACACCAATTGGTAGAACTAACATAAAAATACGGTATAAGGCACAAGGTGTAAGAAACCCATGTTAGCAAACACAAGAACATGAATTCTGCTTCTTTTATCCTATAAACATAATAAATAAAATTAGAAACATGTGAGACCCTAGATCTCCCTCAGATCTCTAGATCTAGTAAAGACATAAATGACTTTACTCAAACAGTGTATGCCCATGCATCACTAGGTTTATCAACCATTTTTTAAAATAGAAAAAACAATGGGTAATATATTTCTACATGTCGAGTCTCTAAGCTCATCTACAACCAATTGTAGTCCAGTCCACAAATTCTCCATTTTCCATGTAACTTTTGGTTGGTTTCCATGGTTATACAACAATGGAAAAGGTGAACACCCATGAACTACCTAGAGTGCATCGTGAGAGTGTTCCCAACCATGATCGAGTCAATTATATTTAGAGGATATGGCGGCACCCCTGTATCACCCCTTTTCTTGCCTCACATGTCCTAATAGTCCCTTGCCCCTTTCTTTTACATATCCAAGGGATGTAAAGGCCAAAACATGTCAAAATAGCACTCCTAAATTCAAAGAATTTTAAACCCAAGTGTGCATGGAAAAGTCACCAATGAGGGTGAAGAAGTGCCTTAATTTCTAGAAAGAAGTTGAACGAAACTCACTATTTAATTGTTAAATGTTTAGTTTTAAGTTTTAAATGTATGTAAGTGAATGCCATTAAATTGCTTGTAACTTGAGTTTTCCTTAATTTACATTTTCAATTTTGAAGAGATGTCATTATATACCATGTATACGTTTCTGATGATTTCCTTATTGATTTTTTTATTGCAGTTGTGGCTATGGACACCAACGCTGAAATATTGATTGAGCTTGCCTAGTTGAGAGGTCTCGATACTGCTTTTAGTTGTGGTGATAGGATTCGACGTTCACTTGCATCCACTTTGGATGCAATTGTTGAGACTATTACATTGTCAAGCAACATACTATATGATATTACATCATATAGAGAAAGAAAAAGACGTGAGTACGCTGATGGGCTTAGCTACAGTGCAATAAAAAAGTTGAAAATTACCAAAGAGAATATATTTTCATTGTTTTGGGACCCTCGCACGGGGGAAATCCCAAATGGAAATAAGCTACATATCTCTATCGAGTGGTGCACATATCAGCCATTTGTTGATAACTGGATGGACAGATGGTATATGGTTTTTGATATGCCACTACACAACAACATGGAAATCCCCTTGTATTTCCTTCGGAAGATGTATGCAAAGTTCGTGTTGGGTAAACACGTAAACTATTTTGATATATTGGCGTTTCAGGGGATTGGTGGGGGGATGCCCCAAAACCGACCCAATGCTAAGCTTTGAGATGTTGATCGCCCTATCCCTGCACCTCGCAGGAAGTTTCCTGGGCTAGATGTCCCACCTGTACATCGTGTTATTCCATAGACACATGATGCATTTTTTAGTTTGGCATGGGCCGTTGTTCACCATAGCACTATGGTTCAACATATGGGTGAGGAAGGGACATCTGTCCCTAGTGTGGTACATACACCAGGTTGTCATGGTGCAGGACCATCTTCTAGTGTAGTGCAGTGCAGTACCACCCACTAGTGCAGTACCCCCATCTACTGCAGGACCATCTACTAGTGCAGCACCATCAGCACATTCTCATCCTACTTTTGAGCCTCACGAGTGCACATTGTGTGGTCATCCATGCTATGGTCTTTCGTCAGATGTTGTCTTTAGTGGGTTTTTGAGTGATGTATGTATATGGTTAATTGTAATAAATTCTTCATTTATTTTCCTCTTTGTACACATATGTATATTTTGAGCTAATATATTAATTTTGTGAACTTGCAGTTGATGCTTTATGCCAGCAGCGATGCTCTAGAGTTTCATGTTCCATACTCTACACATGGGCATGACATTCCATCCACTGATCCCTTGGTTAGTGGAGATATTCCTATAGCACCCATTGTCGTATCTCACACCGAGGGAAACACTTTAAAATTTCAATTTTTTAATACTTGTTAATTTGTTAATTTCCACATACTATACATGTTAGTTCACTAATGTTATCTACAGTCTAATATTTACAATTATTAAACTTGCAGATGCCAGATCCTTCACAGGAGAAAGAATTGATGGAGGTAGGATCCATCGTCGTATCGACTGAGGAAATATCTGGGCATGACATGCCATCCACTGATCCCTTGGTTGGTGGAGAGATTCATATAGCACCCATTGTCGTATCTCACACCGAGGCAAACATTTTAAAAATGTCAGTTTTTTAATACTTATTAATTTGTTAATTTCCACACATTGTACATGTTAGTTCACTAATGCTATCTACGGTCTAATATTTATAATTATTAAACTGGCAGATGCCATATCCTTCACAGGGGAAAGCAGTGATGGAGGTAAACATTTTAAACATTTAAAAAATGTCATTTCTTAAATGCATGTATGTTCGTTGAATCATGCATGTCTAACTACATGAAGTCTTGTTGACTATAGGCACCAACCAAAACACCTGGACCATTTCCTAGAGTTGTATCTCCTCATAGGCCATATGTGAACAAGGATCAAGTGTATATGAGACGGCCTACTCCTACAAAGAGTCAATTTGTCCACGACCATGGAGATACTGATACCATGGTAATTTGTATATCCTTCAATGATATTTCTTGGTTAACTTGAAATCCAGTTCATAAAATGTTTTGTTAATGTTTGATTTGCATGTTTACTGCATCAGGAGCCATAGTTTACTATTTAAAACCTTGTAGGGATGGTTGATGCAGCAGTCAGTGCTGCATCTACAATGGAAACAAGTCACATAGAGGTGCAACTATTTCAACATGATCGTTACATATTTTATTATTGTTGGCGTATGTTTATTCATGCATGTCTAACTATTTCAACATTTGGTGATTGTAGCCACCAGCAACAAGAGTTATTGATGCAACAGTCAATGTGGTATCTGCAATAACAACAAGCCACACAGAGGTACAACTATTTGAACATGATATAGACATAGTGTGTTATTGTTGTCTATTTTTTATTCATGCACATTTCTAACTATTTCAAGATTTGGTGATTGTAGCCACCACCACCACCACCAATTCCTGCCCCCTTTGGTTCGACCATGGATGCAACCATCCTTCATGTTCAACCAATAGCTCCATCTGCTACACAAGAAACACAATCCCCTTTGTCATAGTCTCTCACTAAGGTGAGATGTCCATTAATGAACAATTGTTTCATGCAATGTCCATTAACATTTTGATAATTTTTGAGTTAATTTAGATATGGTATTTTATTGAGATAATGTATTAATACATAGTTAGTTGAATTTAACAATTGATATTTAATTTGCAGGATCTAGAGATGCACACTCGTCCTATAGTTGTGCCTACAGGATCACCCTCCATAAAGAACAAGAGGAAGCTTGAGTTTTGATGTGTCTTACGGGATATGTACATTTCAATACATGTACATGTGGCTTGGACAGTTTTGGATACATGTACTTTTGGAGACATGTACATTGACATTTCACTTACATGTACATGT
>LPNX010833676.1:258561-269205 GCA_001517045.1 Pseudotsuga menziesii
TTGAACGACTACCATAGAATCAATCCCGAGAGTACATTTGTTTCATCCTAGTTCGTAGATGAAAAAATATAGGTTGTTGTCCACCTCAAATCTCAAATAAAAACGTCTATCGATAAGAGTAAATGTGAAAGTTTCAATTGAATTTTCTTGACCTTTGTATTATGAACAATGTCTAGAAACCATGACAAAAAATGTAAGGTCTTAGCCTTGAGAGGTTTTGGTCACCTTGCTCTCATGGACAGACTTAAATTGAGGTTGTTGACTAAAGGAGTGGTTTTGGAATGCATTGACTCTTCAACAAAAGTCAAGAGACACATTAGACATGTCGTGTGCACTTGAATGATGGCAAGATGCACCTTAGATGTGTTGTGCACCCTTGAACGAAGGCAAGGTACATACTAGACATTGGCAACCCACCCAAGTTGGACAAATCAAGAGAAGCTTGGAGGTTACATGGGGAGGAAAATAAGGTTATTGTAGACAACCTCATCCCTATGAATGCTTGATGCATGACAGACAAAGTGTGGTGAGAAGCATTGACTAGCTTACATGTGACTTGGGCAAATTTAGTTACGCACATATTGCTTGGATACACTAAATTGGTGCACCTAGTTGGATGTGTGTTAGATAATTGGAGTACCTGTACTCATGCTGAAAGGATAAATGATGACTTCATGCACTTTTTGAATTCACCTCCTTAGGTGCATTTGGGAACAATACAACTAGGTGCACTTGGTGACACCTTGTAGGGAGCACTTCATGGATTCACTTGGGCACTACTTGTTGGATGCACTTGTGATGAGAGTACTTTCCATGCACACTTGCTATAGGCCCCACTAGCAAACATAATTGTGATGAATGTGAATGGAGTGGATCACTCGTAACACGTGCAATGCCATCTTTATTCGATGCAACCTTCTTGTTAGATAGACATTCTTTACCAAAAAGAAACAATTATGAGTGTACATAATTTAATATTCTATTTTCTTCAAATTTTTTTTGTTATATGTTCGTACCTCATGAACCTGCCGAGTTTTGAGAGCTTGGCTCTTCATTGTTTTCGAGAGAGTACGAATCTTCCACAGTGGTCGGCTCTTTTTTGCGCAACAATTATTTTAATGGTTAGGAAAATTTAGAGATAAGTAAGATTTCCTCCAGTGTTCGACGCATTTTAAAAATGCAGCAGAGTAATAAATGCTTTGGCTGCAGCATTGTGAACCTTGTGATGAGAGGGTGAGCCTTATATATTGGACAGATTCGTCTTTAAGATGATCCTGTAAGTTGTCCGATGCTTCCATCCTAGCATGTGCCATACATTAGCATCAGACTGATTCGGACATCCTCCATGGCATGGCTCTATGGCCACATTTGACATGATAGCTCTGGCCATATTTTCAAGCGATCGGAAAACTCCAAGTCTAATCACTAGTCATCTGCAGGCTTAGGGTTCGGGTGGCTAACTTGTCAACACTCATAAATGATCATTATAGCTAAATGGGACAGTTGGATTATGCTTTATGGCCACTCACGCTATTTCATTTTGAAATTTGAATGCTCTATGTAGACCGAGTTCAATTTCACCCCACCGTTTAAGAAATTCTCTACATTGGGAGAAAGAAAAATAGGATTCTACATCTTCATGAATCAGCTTGGCCTAGGATCGCGGTTTGATACAATGGAGGATGAATCGAATGCGTTGCTGGTGATCTCAGGCAGTGAGGTTCGTGGCCTTGACTCCAATGAAAGGGTACACTAAAATCTGACGCAAAGTATTTACTGACATGGGATTGTTTGAAAGAAACTTCAAATCCACTTCTCGCCCATGAAGTAGAGAACAAATCCAAACAATAATAGCAACTGTAGACGCTGGTTTTCTCCTCACGCTCAGAGACTTCACAACCTCTAGAGCCATATCCTCAGCAATTTTGCGTTCCCTGAATTGAAATCTGAGCATGTGACAGAGCCAGGAGATATGAGCCTTGAGGCCCTGGCTGGAATTTTGCAGCGAATCAAGATCCCACAGACCACTTTTCTGAATGGCTCGAGTTCTATCATTTTTCATCTTGGGAAGGTAATAGGCGTCCTCTGTGTGTATGAATGGAAGGATAATCTTTCCTGCTTGGTATATATCACTCAACGTCAAGTCCATGGCCTACGCATATTCTTCCATGGGCTTCTGCTGGTTGAGTTGCTTTCCCACGCTGTAAAGACAAGAAACAAGTATGGCGTCCATCTTGGTCTTGTCCTTCCCTCTGAACGGGAACTCCTTGGAGTTACAAAACTTGTCGAAGATTTAAAGGGCACGCTCTACAACAGGTTGACTTACATGCATCTTATTGGCCAACTCGGACATGGCTTCACGATGTTCCCTCACTTTGTCGTCCTTGTGGCTCTTCGAAAATTTCTTTTCCGTCCGGATCAAGCTGACTGAACCTATGCCAGTGATATTTGTGGTGGCTAGAATGCCATCGTCCCCCGGTCCTGGTTGCTCTATCCTCTGAGCGTTTTGATTATCTTCGAAGATTCGGACATCGTGGGCATCATCTATGTTGTTGGTATCCAACACCAGGCCACATTTCGTGCACACGGTGTCTCCTGTGACGCAATCCACTATGTATTCCGTTTCTCTATCGCAACCCTCGCAGTATAAATTACCCCCTGCCATGGCGAATAATATTGAAATATTCCCTTGATCGATTCTTGTAAATGTAGCGAAAATGTGTCGAATGTTTTCTTTATCTGGTCTCATTTCGATTGAGTATTGCGGTTGTGTTTTTATACATATTGAAATTCATTTGTTATTGATTTTAAATGTCATCTCATACTCTAGATCAAATGTATTTTTCTTTCGAATCTTAACTTCTCGGGCTCGTTGATCAGGTTATGATTGAATTGTATCTTTATATTTTTCTAAACATCCATCCCATCTCTATCACCAGACGTATATATACCAGCAACCATTTACAATTTGTATGTCTTAAATCATTAAGGTTATGATAGAAATTCATCATTTTGCAGAGATAAAACACTCACATGTTTTGTAGAATTAAAACGCATGTGTAGAGTTAAAAAGGTTACGACAAAAATTCATCATTTTGTAGAGATAAAACACTCACATGTGTTGTAGAGTTAAAACACATGTTTAGAGTTAAAACTCATGTGTGATGTTATATACATCAAATTTAGTTTAGGCGTAAAGGTGAGAAGGGGGTTGGGGGAGAGAAAGAGATAGATCAGTGTTTGGGGTATAGAGTGGGGGTAAAGAGAGATGCGGAGGTGGTAAATGTTAGGGGGAGGGGGTTAGGAGAGATAAAGAGAGAGGGATAGGGGTAGGGATAGTAGAAGAAACAAAGAAAAAGAGGGGTATCAGTAGTAGGATAGACAAAGAAAGAGAGGGTAGGGGTAGGGGAGAGAGAGAGATTGGTGAGGAGGGGTGGTTATGGGTACTGAGAGTAAGGGGGTTTGGGAGAGAGAAGGATTGATCAAGGTAGTGAGAGTGTGTGAGAGAAAGGAATAGGTGTTAGGGTGTCGGGGAAGAGGGAAATATGGGTGGGGTTAAGGTGTAGTTAAAGGAGAAGGACACAGAAAATGTGAAAGATGGGGTTAGCAAGTGTTAGGGGGAAGGGGAGAAGAGAGACAAAGATGAGGAGGGAAGCATAAATGTAAGGGGATGTGTAGAGGGGTGAGAGAGTGAGAGAGGGGTTAGTAAATGTTATGAAGGTGAGATAAGAGGGAGAGAGAGAGACAAAGAGAAGAGGGGGGTTAATAATAGTGGTGAGAGTATGGGGTGAGAGAGAGAGATATAGGAGAGAGAGAATAGGGAGGGTGTGTCAGAGGATTAAGGGGGAGAAAGAGGGTTTGGGGCTAGAGAGAGAGACATAGAGAGTGATTCTAGGTAGTTTAGGGAGAAAGAGAGGGGTGAGGACTAGGGGTAGGTTGAGGAGTAGAGGGGTGGGTAAAAGAGAAGGGGGGCATGCCTTGGGGGATTCACAATTTGAACCCCTGACACAATGCGTGCATTCATAGGCTATTCGAGAATACCCTTAATTTAACTAAATATCGAGGATTGCCTCCAAAATAATCTTTTTGGAGCCCTCTCCCAATACAGCTTTCCAATATAAAAAATACTTATTTTCACTACCTACATCTGAAGTATCCACTTTTTACATGACATTTTTTGTACCACTATTTATTTTTACCTTTAGTATGGTGACATGAAACAACTCTACAACCAGTATAAACCTTGTAATGTGAAATACAAAATCTTAGTGAGAGAAGATATTCCATGAACATAGGTTGACTTCACAAACGTTCATTTCAATTGACTTCAAACCACCTTCATTGATATGCCATACCTATTCCAACACCACTTCGACTATGTTGGAGCAAGGTTTTGGACCTATATTAGGAGTGGCATGGCAAATATGGAAAATGTGACAACTTAATAAGTGGACAAAAGTGCACAAGAAGTGAAAGTTAGTTAGAAGTAGTTCGACATGAGTGTCCACTTTCTAATGCGATTGCCGCATTTTGTAATGTATAAATATCTAAAGGGTTTATGGTATAAGGTTTGTTCATGAATGATTATCTATGATTGTTTTTCACAAATATCTTGATTGGAGGATTGTTCTCAGAGTGTTTCTATGTAATGTTGTGTAGTTTCAAGTGTGAAACATAGATCTAATGCACATTGCATATGTTTTTTAATGTTGCTCCAAAAGATGATAATGAAATGAATTTATTGATTTTGTGTTAAATATGATACCTCATTTTTTTTCCGGCAATTAGATGCTATGTTTTGGTATTATTTTGAATGAATGAACTATATGTTTATAAGCAATAATTATGTTGAATTAAATGAACTATATGTTTATAAGCAAAGAAACATTAAAATAATATCTTCTTAATGTTTAATTAAATATGGAACAAAATGATAACCAATGGTGACAACATCTTGACTATGACAAATTTCAAAAATGGAATAAATGGAGAGTCCATTTGCAAAACTATAGCCTACAAAACAACTTGACTGAAACCCCTCCAAAAATTGACTAAGAAAACATGATTTTTAATGGAGATTGTTGCTTTAATTTTGTAACCTCCAAAGCATCTTCACACAAACTCAAAATTGATGAAAATATGAATACTTTGTGTAGGGAACTAAATTCCCACAATGTTGTCAAAGAATAATGTCGAAAAATGACATAGAAAATGGAAAAGGGCACATTGATATTGAAAGATATGAATATGAGTGTCAAAGATCATAAGGTTTCTCTAAGAAACCAAATCAAGTCCCTGACTATGTGCTCATGATAGTGAAATTGATCAACATGGTTTGCAAATACCACATGCAACAAGAGGGAACTCTGATGAATACCACATGTGTTAAACTATCATAGTTCCTATCACGTAGAGTGGATATTCATCATAGTTGCAAATACCACATGTGGAAAAAATAAACAAATGTTGGTTGCCATAAAAATGATTTCGAATGAAAAGATTGTTGCCAAGGTCAATCAAGCAAAGAGATTTATGATGATTATATGGTTGTAAAGTCAATAAACAAGTCTATATGATGTCCTCAAACAAGTCCTCAAATGATTCCATGACCAATCATCAATCCAACCACAATAAGTTCTCACAATAGGCATTGATCCAAGTTTTTCATTTATGCTTGTTCACTTTTGATTTGTAAGAAGAATGACTATCATATCAAGATTTGTAAGAAGAATCACTATCATTTCAATACGTAAATCAAAGCATCGATATTTGGATGGAGAGATGATACGTTTCCTTTCACTATGATTAGGATAACGATACCACAACGATGAATATGGTGAAGAATTTGGTTTCAATTAATTGGAGGGGCATGTTTTGGGTACTACAAATAAATAGTAGAAAAATAACTATAAATTATAGTTTTAAGCTGACATATCATCATTGAACAAATTAGAAAATGGTTTAGGATCACGATTTCTCCAAATTAGTGGAAGAAACAATTGATACAGGGCTTAGTTCATAAAAATAATAATGGCATAGGGATTAGGGTGACTTGCATGCCACAATGAAGTCTCAAAATATCCAAGAGCTATGCTTTTTGGTATTGGTGTAGGATTAATATGATTAACAATACCTAGTTCATATTTACCAAGTCCATACATGCATAACCCATTTGACAAAGTAATTGTAACAAAAGAATTTAGTATGCTTCTCAAAATTAAGGAACAATTTTCATGAGTAATCAATGACACACAAGAATAAGTTGCATAAGAAGGTGTTGCAAAATATTTTGCATGGGGCCATGAACCTCTTGCTTCTCTCATGTTTCATTCATGATTTTTGACATGAAATATTCAAGGTTTCATTAATACAAGGGGCTCATTTATCATCTTTCTCATTATCTTTCATAGAAATATCGATCATCAATCCAAGTTGATACTATTGGTCACCTACCTATTCCACTAATTTATAATGGTTCCACATCTAGACAATATTTTTATAGTTTTTCAAGTTTTGAACTTATGGTGCATTTTTTAGACCCTGAATAGTGATATTTCTTCCTATGATGGCTTAGGGTTGCCAAAGGATTCCCTAGGCCTTGACTAGAATGGTTCTTCTCATCAATATATTTCGAATGGGATATCATGTGCTCCAAATAAATTTCATACATGGAAGTTATGGCCCCAAGAAGTTGATGTATCAAATATACTTCTTGAGGCCCATATTGATTTTTTCACTTCATCCCCTAGGGTTAGGGTTTTGGCATCTTAGGGTTTCACATTTTATCTTAAAAGACACTTTAAGGCCCTTGTAACGTCTTCCTGAAAATGAATGTAGTCGACACATCTCTCTTATGAAATAAAATACCACCATTCAAGCTCGTTTGTATTGCTTCACAGTTTACATTGTTTTACCCATTTCATTCATTAATATAATTTGGGTTTTATTATACTACCGTACTATATGCAATATCGTTTTCTGTGTGTTTCCATTTTATATGTATATCTTCATCTTGTTCCCTATATAATCTATATCAGTAAAATGCATTGGAAGTTCATGACCTAAAGAAAATGTAGAAAAACTACCAATATGTGGAACCATTATAAATCAATGGAATAGGTGGGTGGAAACTAGTATCCACTTAGACCACAAAAAGACTATATTTTCTTTCAAAATAACCATAAAAAATGTGAAAATTGTCCATTAATTGGTCTTTAATACCTTATAATTCACTTGCTTCTTGTACAAGGTGTTGATTGACATCATACAAGTTTGGGTGGACTTTTCTTCTTGGCCAAACATGGAAGAATGGAATCATGATTAGTCTTCATGTCTTAAAATGCTCACTAATTAGTTACACATTGTCATGGTTAAGTAGGGAGTATTCCGGTTAAGTAGGAAGTATTCCTTATAAGATAAGAAGCAAAGTGCTACAAATAATTGACCTCATTTTGTAGCAAGATATGAGCATCATTATGAATCAACCTGCTTCTTTAGCCCTGTATTTGAATTTTCAACTAGGAAATATTACTTTGTAGAGAAGTAATATCAACATAATGCTTGGCATGAATTTCATTGATTGATGCAGACCTAGTATATAATTTATCATCTTTTTTGGTATTTTATAATAAAAATTTGAATCCATAGACTTGTTGAGCCCATTTTAAGGGCATCTCTTACTTTGGAAATTTGGGGACTTGAAACTTCTAGACCTTGTTTCAGCCATTAAATCATTTTTAGTATCAACACTTTTGTTGAGCTAACAAAACCACCCAATGAGTTTCGCTCTCAAGAGGGAAAATTGAGTTGCAACTTAGTTGAGTTGACTATTGTAAAAGGTTTTTTGATCCCCAATTATCATCCCTTGGTTGAAGGTTTTTTTTAATGCCATGCTTATTGGATCACATTGTAGTTGTTTTGTTTTAGATCATCTTCAACTCCTCCCTAGAGTTTGTGTTTTCCATGGTTTTGTTCCTGGTCTAAGAGAATGTTGCAATGCTTTATTAGTTGAATGATTTATTTTGAACTCTTAACAAGTTTATCACAAATTTTGAAAGCTTGTTTCCACATGATATACCACATGATTGAAATCCTCTTATTCCACAATGCATCACAAGTTAAGGTATTATATTTTCCATTACGTCACATTGACACTAAATTTTCCATCTTACACCAAAGTTTATTCCTTATATTAAGTGTGAATTACAATTCATTGCACTTTAAAAGGGATTCATTTTGTGATGTATCGATCACCCAAATAATTTCCTCCTGCGATGTCTATATGATGTGTCATAGACTTGACAAACTGTATTCTTGTGATACATCGCAAGTTCCAAAAGTTATTCCTTTGCGACACAACACCATCACTTAACTCTGCCCTGACAGGATCTTTTCTAGATAGGAACTATGCTTGATAATAACTTTTCCCTGATAGGAACTTTGTGCCAATATGAACTCTACCCGAAAGGAACTCTTGACGACCATATTTCCTAGAGAATGGGAACTCTAATCAACGAACACCAAAGTCTCTAGGAACTATGGTCGATAAGAGCTATGATTGATAGGAACAATAATAGATAATAAATATGACCGATAGGAACTATGATGAATATCAACTCTACGTGATAGGAACTTTGGTGAGGAAAATATGAGCAAAAGGAATTGTGCCCAAATAAAACTTTTCCTCGTAGAAACTATGACTAGCAATAGTAAATATGACCAATAGGAACATTGGATAACAAGATAGGAACTTTGTCTTGATAGGAACTCTACCCCAATAGGAACTCTACCCATCAATAACTCTAATGAAGGAATTCTACTTGAACTATGACTAACAAGACTGGCCGAACTTTGCCTGATAGGAACTACGATTGATAAGAGAAAATATGACCAATAAGAAGATTGACTAACAAGATAGGAACTTTTCCTTGACAAGAACTATGCTCCTATAGGAAATTTTCCCTACAAGAACTATGTCCCGACAAGAACTCTACCCGAGCTCTAACTAACAATACCAAAGTTTCCCAGAACTATGATCGACAAGAGCTATGATTTATAGGAATAATATCAGACAATAAGTATGACTAATAGGAACAATGACTAGCAATAACAATCATGAACATCAAATAACTTAGGCAATTTCAGTAAAATCAATTTATAATTATCTATTACCAACAATGAAATCAATATGCATATGTAATCCACATGATTGAATGTTAACAATGTTTATGACTGAGAATCAATTCAATAGACTTTTTGGCATGTAAAACATGGTTTACTGTACACTTACGATCTCCATATTTGCAATGAACCTTCCTAACTAGGACATTTCACTAATGAACTCTTATGGAACCATGTGCATTGTTGGTGGAGCCATGATCTTTATTTATGGAACCATGAATGTTATTAATGGAACTATGAGCATTGGTGATAGAACCATGAGCTCTATTTATGTAACCATGAGCATCGGTGGTGGAAACATGAGTAACGGTCATGAGGTGGTGGAACCATGAACTCTAGTTATGGAGCCATGAACATTAGGGGTGGAACCATGAATAATGTAAATGGAACCATGGACAATTTTGATGGAACCATGGACAATTTTGATGGAACCATGAACAAAGTAGGTGGAACCATGTACAATGCATACAACACCATGTGCAGGAACCTTGAACAATGTTGGTGGAACCACGAAGATCATTTGGTAAGTAATGAATACATGTCACAAGGTGGTCGAATCCCGATTAATGCATATTGAACCTTGAACAAAGTTAGTGTTGATGAAACCATGAAAATATTTGGTGTAATCTTCCATACTTGTTGGTTGAGTCTCCAAAAAAGATAATGGATCCATGAACATTGTTGGTGGAACCATGCACATTTATGTCCAACCATGAGCATTATTAATTGAACCATGAGCATTATTGGTGGAACCGAGAGGATTGTTTATGGAACCATGAGCTCTATTTATGGAACCATGAGTATTATTAGTGGAACCATGAGCATTGTTGGTGGAACTATAGGCATTATTAATGGAACCATGCACATTGTTGGTGGAACCATGAGCACTATTAGTGGAATAGGAACCATGAGCTCTATTTATGGAACCATGAGTATTATTAGTGGAACCATGAGCATTATTAGTGGAACCATGAGCACAATTAATGGATCGATGAGCATTGTTGGTGGAACCCTGAACATTATTAGTGGAACCGTGAGCACTATTAATGGATCCATGAGCATTGTTGGTGAACCATGAGCATTGTTGGTGGAACCCTGAACATTATTAGTGGAACCATGAGCATTGTTGGTGGAACCATGTACATATTTGGTGTAACCATGAGCAATAGCTATGGAACCATGAGCATTGGTGGTGGAACCATGAGCTATAGCTATGGAACCATGAGCATTGTTGGTGGAACCCTGAACATTATTAGTGGAACCATGAGCATTGTTGGTGGAACCCTGAACATTATTAGTGGAACCATGGGCACTATTAATGGATCCATGAGCATTGTTGGTGGAACCATGAGCATTATTGGTGAAACCCTGAACATTATTAGTGGAACCATGAGCACTATTAATGGATCCATGAGCATTGTTGGTGGAACCATGAGCATTGTTGGTGGAACCCTGAACATTATT
>LPNX010833676.1:280796-331466 GCA_001517045.1 Pseudotsuga menziesii
GTACTGTAGCAAATACTATAAATTTTACATAACAAACCTTTTCAACCCTTGATATTTTAGGAATAGACAAACCCCTTCTTTCCCTGTAAAATTCATAAAAATTTGTTATAATCTTAACCATATTATATAAATATAGTAAAACCAAAAAAAACAGCCATGCCCTATGCCTATGCCTCCATCTCTATTCTTAAGTTTAAATCTTTCCAATCAAACTACTATCATTTGCTTTGCTTTCAATCTTTCTAATGAAACTATTATCATTGCTTTGCTTTCACATTGAAAATTCTGATACCTGGGCAGATAGTCGACAATTATGTGTATAGAAACCAGAAACTGAAAACGTATGGGAGTTTTCAATCTCTGATCCAAAAAAATATTAAGACTGAAAACATATCCGAGTTTTCAATCTCTGATCCTAAAAATATTAATTATGAGCTCAGGTTTGGATGTGGGATTCGTCAATGAAACTATTTACAACAGTTTGAATCTGTCCAACTAACCGGAGTAGTTCACTAACCAAAACTTGACGTAAAGAACGATGCAATTCTATATCCTCAAACTGCTTTCCAACGATGTAAAGTCTTCAGCGTAAACGTGTGGGATTCGTCAAAGAACTATTCATTTAACAGAAAGAAACTTCCATGGCACTTCATGTGTCTTGATCGTATTCCATGGTCTTCAGATTCTCAAATTTGGAGCTCTCTAGGCTCCATATTCATTTCCTTGCATTGCCTGTGTGATTTACAGATTTCAGTACAGATCTCTAATGTCATCCCAAGTTGTCCATGGTATTCTCAATGTCACAATATTTGAAGCTACGCACCTTCGTCACCGAGGCTTACCCAGGTTGCTAAGAAATGGAAGGAGATCAATTCATCTGTATTTGAATAATTATACCATTCTTCAAAGTGGGTACATTTGATCTTTTGGATAAGGATTCAATTCCTTTCGAGTTCTAAATTGTGTACTCATAGAGGATCGATCATTTGTTCTTGAGCAGGTGTGCCTTGAAATTAAGGAGCTTCTCCATCTAAAAGGGCACAGTGGACTCTATGCCACCGTAGATATTGGCACTGCGACAATCACAAGCACTAGTGTCCTGCCTCATCAATCTGCAAACCCAATTTGGAACGAGACTTTTCACATTCACTGCGCATATACATCGCCTTCTCTGGTTATCAGCATGAAGAAGGAATTGGACATTTCCGCACAAGTGGTAGGAAGAGCCGAGATCCCAATCTCAGAAATCCTTAGTGGCAAAGTTATCGAGGGATGATATGACTTGTATAACGAAGATTTCTCCAAGAAGCTAAAAAAAGATCAGATCCATGCCTGCTTCCAGTTCAAACACGTCTCAGAAGATCCCTATTGGGGTTCCGGGATTCGAGATCGGAACTTCCCAGGAGTCCAGCATGTGTATTTCAAGCAGAGGGAGGGATGCAGAGTCAATCTCTATCAGAACACGCATTTATCAGAGCACTATCGTTCCAGAATCGAACTGGGTTATGGGGAGGAGCGAACCTTATACAGGCCTGCGAGACTGTGGGAAGAATTATAGGAAGAAAACAAAACCACTAGTTCATGGCTGACCCTCTTGAGGATGCAGAGCTTCACGACGGATGCAAAACATGGTGGGGTGATCTTCATCTGGGGTGATGCGGATCCAGAATTTCCCATATGTAGGATTAGGCGGCCAAGCCGGGATGGCATTCAAAATCATAATAGAGCGGCAAACACATTGAATATTCAAATTCAATTTTCCTTCCCATTCAAAGAGGACCGTAGTCACCGGAGAGTAGTCGTCTAAAAGCGGGGTATGTCATGGATGACCATGGCCGGCCATATGTTATGCCAGGAAGAGTCGTGCGTATCTAACAGTGGACAGAATCGTCTTAAACAGTAAATAAGGCTCGCCCGTAAATAAGGCTCACCGTGATGAGAGTACTTTCCATGCACACTTGCTATAGGCCCCATTAGCAAACATAATTGTGATGAATGTGAATGGAGTGGATCACTCGTAACACCTCCAATGCCATCTTTATTCCGTGCAACCTTCTTGTTAGGTTGACATTCTTTCCCAAAAAGAAACAATTATGAGTGTACATAATTTAATATCCTATTTTCTTCAAAAAAAATTGTTATATGTTCGTACCTCACGAACCTACCGAGTTTTGAGAGCTTGGCTCTCCATTGTTTTCAAGAGAGTACGACTCTTCCACAGTAGTCGGCTCTTTTTTGTGCAACAGTTATTTTAATGGTTAGGAAAATTTAGAGATAAGTAAGATTTCCTTCAGTGTTCAGCGCATTTTACATGCAGCAGAGTAATAAATGCTCTGGCTGCAGCATTGTGAACCCTTGGATCTCAACAAGGGTTCACTTATTACTCTGTAAAATATTGAGATCGAAGGGTTCACTTATTATTATTACTCTGATGCATGTAAAATATTGTTCTCCATATATTTCTATTCCTTTTGTTTATATCTATCTGCAAAACGAATGGAAGGAACGACTTACGAGGTGATACTCCAGGTTCATGTTTGCACACCTAGTTATTTTACACACCTAGTTAGCCACTGAACGAGTTGGACCGGCCTCTATAAGGACAACTCCTTTTAATTTCACTGTGTATGTTTACCGCTGATATAATGTCTCAAAGGGTTTAATTTCAATGACATGTAGTGGGGTTTATTAATCAATTATTTTATAGCTTTTTTTTCGAGTTACCTGAAAGAGTTATGCTTTAATCCTTTTTGTTATATGTATTGTGAACCCTTTTTGAATCCGTCTAGGCAAAACATACAAAACCGAATACTCTATAGTTAGTGTGAATTATTTCTTTTCTACCATTTACCAAGATCCGAGCTAGGGTCTTTCACTTATCCCCAAGATCCACTCTCAAATACTTGTACAATTAACTACCTTCCTCGAAGAGTCTGTCCTTGCGAAGAATTTGACCATCAAAGTAATTTTTTTAGTATTTTACCTTTCATATTTACAGAACAATTTTGTTTTCACCATAATTTTGATATTTAATGTACAGATCCAATGATTCACATCCAATGGTTCACATCTCCACTGTAGCAACATTAAAGACTGCACTGCCAATGCATATTGACCTGTGCTCCCTAGTCCCCACATCCCCATAATATGAAGTAAACAATTTCACAGCAAACATTTGGCTGATTTTAATAAAAAATCGGCCGGAAAAACGGGGCGATTTGAAGAACGCTTATCCCACGCGCATAATGGTTTTCCTCTTTTCTTTTAAAACCAAGTGAACACAGTCTGTTATCTGACACGTGTTGTGGAAGATTGTAGTGTCTGCAAAACCAGCGTCATCTTCCAAGAAACTCCAGTTACAGGTTGTCTTCTTCCCACTAGTACCTGCAGGCTGCATACACGCATTTGATACGCACTCCAATACCCATATATCCACATTTGCATTGCTGCTCACTTCACTTCAGTCCAGTAAATCCACGATTACTCATCCGCCATATCTGCATCCTTCAAACACTGTTTCAGTAAGCATCACATATCAGCTTTCGTGTTGCCAAATATGGAGGAGAAAGTCCCTGACCCCGAGGAACACCAAGCCTATGTTTTACCACACGAAGATTGCAACACACGAAAGCGCCCCCAATATAAGGGAATCCGGATGCGAAAATGGGGAAGTTGGGGCTCCGAAATACGGATTCCCAAAACCAGGGCGAAGATATGGCTCGGCTCCTACAAAACGGCCGAGATAGCCGCCCGCGCTTATGATGCCGCAGTTTATTGCCTGAGAGGCCCCAACGCCAAATTCAACTTCCCCGATTCTATACCCTCTATTCCGTCAGCGTTTTCTCTTACTCCCAACCAGATTCAGCTCGCCGCCGCTAGATATGTCCGGGAAGAATTCTGTTCGACTTTGCCCTTGCCGCACAATAACAATAATAGTAACAAGCTGATGGAGAGCGAGGTGATTTCCCTGGACTCCCAGTCTCGGTCATCATCGGAGGAGCGGGCATTTTGGGAGTCTCTGTTTGACAGCAGTGAATGCTTCAATTTCGACTATTTCCCGTCGGCTGATGACACCTTGACTTTCAACAATTTTCCGTCGATTGAAGACACCTTGACGTTGGACTTGCTTCCGAATTGGCAGGAGAACGAGAACAAGAACGAGCAAGATGGATCCATCTATGTTCATCTGTGGAATTTTGGCGAAAATTAATTAGTTCGGTCGAGGAATGATGGTTGTAGCAGGTTTATTGTTGGTTGTGAGTTCGTTTATTGTTGGTGGTTAGATTTCAGGATGCTAAGATTCAATAGTCAGCAATAAACCTACTGCAGCCATCACAGAATTCCAACTTAGATTCATCATTGCTCTCCAGCATTGCAACATTGGTAGCTTTTGAAAGTTATAAGTGTACCAATCCAAATAATAGTGCAATCGAACAATTATTATTATGATATTACATTTTATTATTGCTACAGTTTTTTCTTTCAAATGGTATTGTATTGTTTTTACATCAATAAATTTAATTTATTATATTTTAAAAAGGTTAAATTAATATTTTGTAATTTATTAGCTATATTTAAAGTTTTATTAGCCATAGTTTCTTAAACTTTAGCAGTTAAAGCTTAACAGTGACCTTAAAAACATATTATTATTATAGTAAAAACATATTATTATTATTATAGGAGTAGATACATGAAATTAAATATTATTGTTATTTTTATTTTTTATGTTAGCCATAAAATTTTTTAATTTTTATTTATATTTTCTTTACATCTTAAATCAACTTTAATATTTTTACTTCTTATAATATTATAAATTTTATTTTTATTTTTTTATTTTACTTATGTTTCTACTTTTATATCAGCATATAATAATTTTTTCTCTTTTTAAAACCTTTATATTTTAAAATTTTGTAATTCTAATTTTTATGTTTACTAGAAAAAAGAACACATCAATAAAAACAAATACTACTTATAAAATCTACTTTAACTAGATTAAAAATACTTAAACTACAACCAAACCAATTAGGTTCCACTCTTTGGTCATCCCTTTTAAAAATGTGTCCAATGACAATCTTTGAAATTTGCATAAGATAAATAATAAAGAACAAAACGAGAGATAGCAAATCATCTCCCTAAATTACCAAAAGAGCACGAATCATTTCCCTAAATTACAAAATCTTACTTTTTATATTATTGCCTCGAAAGGGGCATTCTACAACGAAGAAGAGGGGAGGATCTGTAACTTCTTCCGAGTTTATAAGTCGACTCAAATAAAAATAAAAAATAAAAGAAATTAATTTGAATATGCAAAAAAATTAGTTGGCTTGATAAAAATAAAATAAATATCAAAACATAATAAAAAAATAAAGCCAACACAATTCCTCAGCATGTCACAATTCCTCAACATGCTTAAGATTTCATTTTAAACTAACTAAATCACATAAACTTTTTCTTTAAAAAAAATTGCCTAAACTTTCTTTATTAAACACAATTACTATTATTTTTTTATAATGATTAATGTGATAATTTCTCTTAAAATAAATTAAAAATGACAAATTAACCCACACCTAACAAAATGAAATTTCCATCAACCACAATCTTTGTTTTAGCTTTAGTCTAAAACACAAAAGACTTATATTGTTAAGTTTAAAAAATTAATATTAAATCAAGTATTTAAATCTAATATTCTTCTTTAAATTTAATATTCGCTTTATATGGTGTCAATTGAGGGATGTGAAACTCCTTCCTTGCTTATAGTTCGCTCAAATAAAAATAAAGAAATATCATAAAAAAATCTCACCGTAATAAACACAATTACTATTATCTTTTTCTTCATGATTAATGTGATAAATTGAGTTAAACCAAATTAAAAATAAAATATTAACCTCAACAAAATGTGTATTATTACAATTACAATCTATTCATTGATATTCTTATTAATTATTTTGCAAAAAGAAATTTACATCTACAGAATCTTTGTTTTGAACCTTCATTTAAAACATAAAACTCTTAAAGTGTTAAGTTTAAAAAATTAATATTAAGTCATATTTTTAAATCTAAGTTTAATATTAGCTTCATATGGTTTCATATTATTGGTTTACCAAATATGGTTCCGTAATAATAATAATAATGTGGTTTAAGAACATTTCAAACTATGGTTTCATAATATTTGTTTTTAAATCTATTATTAATTCTATTGGTTATAGTTGAAAAAATGTAACCTTGTTTCAAGACAATGTTTTTTATTTAATATTAGCTTCATATGGTTTCATATTATTGGTTTACCAAATATGGTTCCGTAATAATAATAATAATGTGGTTTAAGAACATTTCAAACTATGGTTTCATAATATTTGTTTTTAAATCTATTATTAATTCTATTGGTTATAGTTGAAAAAATGTAACCTTGTTTCAAGACAATGTTTTTTATTTAATATTAGCTTCATATGGTTTCATATTATTGGTTTACCAAATATGGTTCCGTAATAATAATAATAATGTGGTTTAAGAACATTTCAAACTATGGTTTCATAATATTTGTTTTTAAATCTATTATTAATTCTATTGGTTATAGTTGAAAAAATGTAACCTTGTTTCAAGACAATGTTTTTTATTTAATATTAGCTTCATATGGTTTCATATTATTGGTTTACCAAATATGGTTCCGTAATAATAATAATAATGTGGTTTAAGAACATTTCAAACTATGGTTTCATAATATTTGTTTTTAAATCTATTATTAATTCTATTGGTTATAGTTGAAAAAATGTAACCTTGTTTCAAGACAATGTTTTTTATTTAATATTAGCTTCATATGGTTTCATATTATTGGTTTACCAAATATGGTTCCGTAATAATAATAATAATGTGGTTTAAGAACATTTCAAACTATGGTTTCATAATATTTGTTTTTAAATCTATTATTAATTCTATTGGTTATAGTTGAAAAAATGTAACGTTGTTTCAAGACAATGCTTTTTCTTTTTCAATAAATCCAAGAAGTGTTTGTTTTTCACATAGTTGTTAACATTTTTTTGTTCTCATCATTATATATCATTAATAAGGTTATGCTCTTATCATTTTCACATTATAACATTTTACAAACTATCATGGCATTAAAAATATCAGTTTAAAGCTAAATTATAAAAAATAAAAAAATCAACTCCTTCTGGTTAAATTTGATAACTAGATTCTAACCAAACCACATTAATCATTGTTTTGGATATTTTCAAACTTTTCAAAATATGTTCAAGTGATAATTGTATTGTGGTGATTTTTCAAACTTTTAAAAATATTTTTTTTTATTTTAAAATATTCTTTTAATATGCTTCACTTAGAGTTATCAAATTCAAGACACTCAATCACACTAAGTACTCAAACTTTTATCCTTCACTCATCACAATTATATACAAAAATAATGAAATCTTTTCTAAATCCTTTGTCTTAATTCCCTTGTAATAACGGCTTAATATTTAAAACCATAAATATTAAAACACTCAAATATTATAACCATATTTAAACATTACTATCATGTGGAAACTGGAGTTAAGGTTGTTTAAATCTTTTAAACATATTCTCCATTTGAAGTGAAAAAATATATCAACCAACTATGTAATGCAAACCTGCAAATAATATATCAATTCTCTATTTGTTCCAATGAAAACTATATGAACCAACTATGTAATGAAAATAATACTTGAGCTATCGAGATAATTGATCATTAATGATATGATACAAATATTACCTATCAATTCACTGCAACAATATTATCATTTTTAGTGGATACACAGACTACATCACTATGGATTAATACATTGAGGATACAGATAATTAATTACTTAATACAAACATTACCTTCCCTCCCGATCACTGCAACAATATTATCATTTTCAATGCTTCTAGAGACTACAAGAATATGCATAAATACATGCGCCATCCACTACAACAATTAATTTGTGGGGGATATGGAACTAATTTGGGTTGGTAACAAATTGACTCGCATAGGTAATAAAAGTATTAATAGAGTGCCATATTAATATGATATTAATTACCACAAATATTACCTGCAAAATCAAATAATGATGTGATACCCCTCTGCATATCATCCATGGAAGTGTGCAATAATGTGCAGCGATACCCCGTAGCATGATAATCTATGGCAACCTGCCTTTCAACTACATATTATGTGATTTTAATGACAAAATGGGTGAGTATTGGATTCGATAGAGGGGAAATGGTTTGCACCATGAGAGATTTTATTCCTCCCAATGCTTGGTAGAGCCACCCTTAGGATAGATCTATGAATATTAATTAAATATAGTCTTAAGACCATGCATTTTATCAAGCAATTGGTCTTAACATATATTGCAATATATAAGAAAAGCATTAAGGATGAGCCAAATAAAATATTTTACTAAAAACCTAAATGAAAAATAAATAAGAAAAAAATATAGAATATATATATATATATATATAAAGTGAATGAATCCAAAAATTAAATAAATCATAGTCAACAAGATGGTAGCATAAAGCCATGAAAAGTTTATAGAAAAGTGATAGACCTTAGCCATCCTAAGTAAAATATTTTACTGAAAACCTAAGTCAAAACCATAAATAAGAAAAAAAAATATAAAAAATGAATGAATCCAAAAATTAAAGAAATTATAGTTAACAAGACGGTAGCATAAAGACATGAAAAGTTTATAGACCCTAGCCTACCAGAAATACAAAATGTTGACCAATTACTTGGTCAAAATGAAAAATACCAATATAATTTCCAAGTAAGCATTGAAATATTAGGAAGGTTTTGAAGACAAATTAAATACCATTGTACCAAGTTAACGAACCATAATCCCTAGATGACAACCTAGTCAACCTAGTGCTTAATCCGAGTAAGGTAGTGAGTATGAATTTAGGTGTTCCAAACTAGGCCAAGACAACTACATTTTTTTAAACTTTGTATTTTAAAAACTATTTGGAAATCTATTCTTCACTTCTTCGAGATGAAGAAGGCTTTGATTTTGGGGATATTTTGTGGATGTAAATGTTGACGAGAGTAATATAGATGTGTGAAGTTAATAGTTGACATATGTGGAGTAATCGAAGGAATCAATCAGAACCAAATAGGTATGATAGTGATAATTGGCATTTACATTTGAGAAGTATATAAAGGCATCACATTAACATTATATATTGGTTCGTAATCAAGGTAAAATTTTATATAATAGATTATACCTAATACTAATTCTATTGTTTCTTGTTTTTATTTCTATATTCATATGTCAAGCATTGCATGCATATATTGTAAATGGTTTATAGTATATATGCTAACTGCTTTAAATAGTGTACCGTTAGATTAGATTAATTTTGTTTTTATTTTTATATTCATATGTCAAGCAATGCATGCATATATTGTAAATGGTTTATAGTATATATGTTAAGTGCTTTAAATAGTGTATCAATAGATTAATTTTGTGATTTATAGATTACAATAATAACATTTATTATTCATGTTCAGTTTCATTCATGTGGATAACATACTGGACATCTTTTATGTTTTTGTTCTCCTTGGTTGGTTGAGTTTTAAGACATTTTTAGTTACTTTTTTAGGTTGATTGTGGTCCAAATAAACTAAAAGAATCAATAGTGGCAATCCATATTCCTTGCCGCTGAAGTAAGTCACTTGGATTGTTGGTTGAAGGAATGCTCCAACAGTGCACATGCATTGAAATAACACTTTATCCATGCACTAATATCATCTCATTATTTGTTCATACCCATTTTGCTGTTAGTAATCCTTGTGAGTGTATTTGATTCCTAGTTCATAGTTGACTTCCCTCATAGAGTCATAATCAAGATGCGATGGTTTGACTCCCTTCCACCTTTTTTCTTCCTATTAAAATTATATAAGTTTCCCTACCACTCAAACCTAGTTAAAAGAGTCTTCAATGTCTCAAACTATTACTCTTGTTGATGATCAATTCTAAATTGCAAGTGTAGTTTGTGTTGTAGTGATTTGTATTGAAGAATTTCTTCCATTCAACAATGATCAATAATGATTAAATATGTGACATACCAAGTTCATATATTTGCATACGAAATGATTATGAAAACTCATTAGAAGACATAAACATGATGTATTACAAAGCCGAGAATTAAGACACGAAATCTAAAAAACAAGTTATCATTATTGTACATTTAAATCTTATAAATAATAACTAAAGCATGAAATTTCAATTTCTATATTTAAATATCGTACATGTTAATTTAGAAATATTTAAGAAAGAACATTAAAAAAATAAGTATTCCCCACTAAGAATAGTCATATGGAAAATGGTTAAGTCATAAATTATCAAAATATCTATCAAATTTAACTAAATTGTGAACTATAAACCAACATAGATCTATATAACTATGACTCTATCAAGCACTGAGAGGGATCAAATCTGTTATGGAGAAAACTTCCTATGGCTTGGGGTGGACCACAACATACAATATGACACCAGAAATCAATCCTTCAAATATGCTAAAGAGATGAACAAGTATAACACTAAGGGAGGAGAAACATACCTTGTTCGGATGTTCATACTAGATCCCCGTTGAGCTTGCAACCACACTTGCACCTACATTCCATTCTCAACAACAACGAAATATACAAGCATGATAGACATTAAGCGTTAGAACCTACTCTCGCATATATCAGTCCAATATATATAATCAAATAAACTACATCCATGGACAAGAATATTCATAGTTACACAAATAAAATGGACGAGAAATGGATATTTCTATTAATTATAAACAGACTCTATAAGTGATAAACTCTATCAGCACCACATCGAAACAGAGAAACCGAGTCCTCCACTTGGGATTCCATCACTTCAATCCTCCATATCAATGAAAATATCACAAGACAATGGAAAGCTTGGGAAAAGCATCAATGGGTGCTCAAAGGACAAACAAATATAGACCCAAGTATGTAAGAATGGGGAACAAATCCACTATAGTTTCTTTGCTCTGACAAGTTATCCTCTTCTAATGCACCCAAGTAGCTCAATATATATCCCTTCAATAGGAAATGAAGGGTCGAGTCAGAGCGTTTCCAGGAATATGGAAGGCCAATAGTCAAGTTATTCGTTACTTGACGAGGAAAACTGAATATTTTATTTTTGAGCACATTTCCTGATGTACGTAGGTCATAGTGCAGAAAGTTGCGTGTACATGCGGTCTTTAATATGGTGACCCATGTATACCAATAAACATGACTTTTAAATGGATTTTTTGGAGCATCAAAATTTATATTGTTCAAAGGGGGTACAAGGTGTCTGCATAGGGACATGGAAGGCCATAAAAACATGATCTACCAAGTGTGGTAAAATTAGCTATAACAGATTCCCCCTAATGAGTGAGGTTAGAGGAGTAACATGATGGTCAAAATATAGTATACCAATTCCAGAAGTGGAGTAATGAAGACCGAGGTGGGAAAACTAGCCACTCATTAGCACAATACAATGATAAATATCAGCATGTGAATGCAAATATGACGTGTAGTAGTCCCCGAATACATATTAGTACAATGGTCATGAATAGGCATAATAAACATATGTCATAGGTGGTCATCGCCACATAAAATATACAGTTAAACAAGATCTTCATACTAAATGAAGACATCTGATAGTACATTGAAATCTGGTTATGAGAACCGATCTCTCATAGATACCGACATGATCAAGGAGGTAGTACATATGAAATGCCACCAATATCGAAGCTCTTCTACACAAACCGTTACTAGTACATGTCCCATCATGCAAATAAAGGTGTCGAGTTCGAGCATGATGGACCGTCGTCTAATTATCAATAATTGATGTATACCATTAACATATGCGAGATATCCCACCAATGATCATAATGGGAATCAATGTACAGAGTGCAATCAAACAAGTGTGAATAGTTTTGTTGAGGTTAAATAATTGAGAGAGTCTATCGATCAGGGGAGATTGATGTATTCCCAAAACTGTTGATGGAGAGAGAACCTGCCACTGATGATTGCAAGTCTCAAGGCACTCAATGGACTATAGATTCCTATTCCAGAATAAATGATCTAAAGTCGATGGAATGGAATCTGATCGAAGGAGGGAATTAAGGAATACCCCATCAACCAACACGAGGTACACAACAATGCTGGATAGATTGGAAGAACTCAGACGAACAAGATGTGCATGAACCAATAACTGTATCGAGAATGGCTAACATGAAAAGACAAGATAACTGAGGAGTGTCCAAATCAGGATAAAACTTCCTTCGAACAAGATCATAAGGTAGATGGTGACTCATAGGCATAATTGACTCAACATGAAAGTTTGGACAACTATGGGACATAGGAGGCATCGACAAAGGCTCCATAGGGACTAGAAGAATAACCAATCGGTGGAGAAACTCAGAGTAATGAGTACAACTCCTAAAGTCATACTAATAACCCAACCAATGGATGGAATATACAGTGCTATTTTTGAAGATGACATGACACAACAAATCCCAAAGTAATATAATTTCCCGTCCAGTTTTTTATGGTTTTTTTATTTTTTTGATCTTTTTCATATTGGAAATCTTGAAAAAGAATAAAATTACTTATATTACATAACTAGGAGGAAACGAGTGTTGCAGGAAGGAAAACTAGTTCTAAGTATTGGAACATACCTATGGTTAATGCAAGGAAGAGTATGGAAGATAAGGGAACTCAAGGGGATGTCTCCTCCGAGTATGGGGTGGTTAAGCTAAAAAATATATATGGGAGGCTTTGCTTGGCTAGGATTGTGGAACGCTTGGGCTATATGGCTCATAAAAGTGAAGCAGGGAGCTGGAATAAAGCTCAATATGACAAGAAGACGTATGAAAATGCAATTACAACTTGATATAAATGGGAGTCCCAGTGGGAGATGAACAACGTAAAGTTCAAGAAAGAATATGAGGTTCTTTGTCAAAGACATGGTGGGACTACAAGGGACTCCTAGACCTAAGGGAGGACTCTCAGCATGGGTACCAAATGGGAAAACATGATCTATCTACAGTACCCATGTGTAGGAAGGATCTAGAACTTAAATAATGCCTCTTCTAATAGAAGTGTCAGGGTTCCACAACATCAAGAAGTGGGTTCATACCTATAGTTAAGGCGGCGTGGTCATAGGACAATGCATGATGCATACTAAAAAGTGATCATATCCTATATGCTAGTTCAAAGTTATACCTATCATAAACATGAATGGGTCAAGACTTCAGTCAAAGTGCACTCAAAATAAGTCCCTACACCACAATATTAGGACAAAACAACTCAAAAAGGTTAATAAAAATACAAACTATAGGCTAAGTGGGTAAAACGTTTAAAATAAATTTGATAAATAGTAAAAATTGACATTTTCACCATACCATTTTGTTTTTTTGCCACACATAGTGTATTTGGAGCCATTTGGACCACCAACATCAACTGTCGATTCTGGAAGCTAGGAGCAACGAAATCACGAGCCATCGGGACTAGTTAGATCCTCATCTCATTCCTCATTATTTCCATGCATTTATTTTTATTTTCCATGGTATATTTTTTAGTTTGAAGCAACCTAAAAACGGGTATACCTACCCATGCAGGTCATAAGCTAGAGGGTCGCGTATAGGTCCTAATCTACGCAGGAAAAGCACAAACATCCCACATACATATGTAACTGTCACCAATAAAAGTTGCATATAGGGTCACTGATACCCAATTCAAAGGAAAATTCTCATCAAAATCAATGTTTTTCTTTCAAGAAGGTGCTAGAGTGGAGTGAGCGTGACCATGACGATGTGGATAGGGTAGTTCACAGAGACATAAATGCTCAAAAATATCTAAAACGATGGGGATTATATAAATTTTGGAAACTTGGGGGTTTGAGGGCCCAACTAATGCTTCTATAGATGCTTGTTGACTACTGGAACCTAGACACAGAGTCTTTTGAGCTAGATGGGATTCCCATGAGACTAGAAGTGGAAGATATCTACTTCATTACTGGACTATCCCACCGAGGAGAGGTATAAATCTTATGGGCTCATGGGGTGGGGGGAGGTCTCACCATTAAGGAGTATATACTCCTTTATTGCCTTTTGTATACTGAGAATATCGGAAGCCATGTTCTAGTGAACTGCATCCAGAATCTTAATCTCAAGGTTATAGTTCTCATACTAGCTAGGATAACAGGGTTGGAATCACTACATGATGCCTCCATGCCTCTCATGTTTTTATGCAGTAGAGTGTATGATACCTATAGTGTATGATTGGAACACATCATTGTTGAACTCTATGAAACAACAACTAACAGACTATAAGATGGGAAGGATAAAGAAATTTAGTTTCACTAGCATAATTAACACTTTGTTTTTCGAGCAGGTACCAGGCCTTATCCCAAGAGTTTAGGTTCCTCCACATAGTCTACTAGATTCATCCCAAACCCGTTGGGCGGAGGTGATGCAATGGTTAGGGGGAGGCAAGAAACCCACTCCATTCCTACAAGACTTCTACCACTGATGGCAATGACGAATCATGGCTGTGGACGATTATCCCTATGCAGAGATTGAATTTCACGAAGACCCAGACATGCCATTACCACTAGGTGCTGCATACGGTGACATAGGTAACAATCCCAAATGTATTTTTGAATTATTTTATTTTTGTATTTTTGATATAATGGAATAAAAAACATGTTTTTGGCGGTATCACGTATTGACATTGATCATGTATATGTAGATGTGGGTCCTAGACGGTGGGATGGTTACCACCGACATCATCGGAGGGGATGAGGGGATGACATACTTGATGCAGATACAAAGCATACGCTCCAAATAATACAAACCAACTTCATCAGGATGACACTCATGGTACCCATGGTGCAATTCGAAGAATTGTTGGAGGCTATGGAGAGGCATGTAGTAGGAGTACCCCATTAGTGGGTTAGACTATTTCATCGGTTGGAAACTGCAGTTGCTTGTTACCATGATCTTCACCCTAGTCCATGGGCATAGAGGCCTAGATAGGATTTTTTCATTGATCGTATATTTTTGGTGGCTTGAAGCCCCAATTTTGTATCATGACATTTTGTACTATGACACCATTTTGGATTTTTCTTTGGAAATGAAAAACTTATAGTGATCAACTTGATGTATTTACAAGTGTGTTCAAATGTGGCTGAAATGTGTATGCTTTCTTATTGATGTAACAAATGCCACTCCAAAATGTAATTTGCATAAGAATCGACAACATGATTGAAAGTATAGGAATATGAATATATGTTATGTAGTCAAATTGTCGCTATAAGAATATTACCCATAAGAACCTTCACAATAAAGTCGAATCCATGATACGGTACACACCATTTAATTGTGATACAACCAGATGCGATTCAAGGTGTACTTCAAGAGATCAAATACCATTAGAGATGGCATCACGTAGTAGCTCAATCATGACACTATATTCAACAACATTGTTGGATGATGTCCGGAAACACACACCTCCTGAAGACACTACATGACCCTGAAATGTATAAATGACCCAAGCAGTCGAAGCTATGTTCTGGGTATAGAGGCTGGAACTAGCAGTGTATCTTAGGTAGACCGAAGATTTCATCGACATCTATCACAAGAAGGGCAAGCATGTCAACAATATGAATCACTACAAGGGAACTAAAAGTAAACTATGCAACTGTACAATAATATACAAAAAGTCAGCCTCAACTAAGAACTAGGCATAATATTTTTTAAGGTAGATCCCATTTCTAAGCTCCACCAAGGTTGTCCCTTCATAATATTCCATCTTATAGGCGCCCTTATCTAAGACATGCTTTATTACATAAGGCCCATGCTACATGGGGTTGAACTTACTCACCCATAACGGTTCACTATCTTGGCCGTACAAAATGACCAAGTCACATTCATTAAATATACAAGGACAGACAAACTTATTGTACAGAGCCTTCAAACGACACTTATTAATCTCATGAGCCACTATGGCATCCCGACACTGCTCATCAAGATGCTCTAAGTGGACCACACATTCTTCCAACTCAGAATTCTATGGTAAGATCTCTATGGCTAGTTTCAAAGAGGTAATTTCACATTCAATCGGAAAAATTGACTCCAACCCATGTACTGACTGAAATGGATAAAACCCGGTGGTAGCCTTAACTGGGGTTCGGTAAGCCCACAAAGCAGGGTAAAGCATAATGTGTCAATTGGTCTTGCTTTGTGTAACATTTATTTGTAGAATGAAATTAAGGGATTTGTTCACAGCTTTAACCTTTCCATTCACTTGAGGATAATAAGAAGAGGATTACTCTTGCTTATATCCTAGCTTCAAAGAGAATTCATCCATCAACTTATTTTGAAATTCCTTCCATGATAAGTGAAACGATATCTCGAGATACCAAACTGAGTGATGATCTAATTGAATACGAAGTGAGTGTCCCTCTCACCATTGGATTCAATAGTAGACATATCATCTTTCCATTTCATAAAATAGTCCACATCCACTATGATGTGATGGTCCCCCCTAGCCGAGGCTGGCTTGCAATCCATAAAGTATACCCACCACTTGGTGAAGGTACCGACGATGATAATAGGGTGTAACAGGACGGGATCAGAGCATATATTCCATGAAAACACCTGGAAAGGGTGGCACTACTTGACCGCATTAACACAATCTTTAAAGATCGACGACTAGTAATAACCCGCTCTCTGGATTTTTTGAGATGCAACAAGCCTAGATAAATGAACACCACACACCCCATTGTGGAAATCATTCAGCAGAGTCTCAGCCTCATCGTGAGTTAAACATCGACAAAAAATGGAATCCACCCCATGACAATACAATGTGTCACCGATAATAATGTAATTCTTAACATAATGTCGTAAACGTCGATGATCATATAGTGAGAGGTGAGTAGGAACCTTCAAAGTTTTTAAATATATGATTATGTCACCATACCAAGGATCCATGGTCGAGATAAGGAATATATGCTCATCCACAAAGGAATCTTCATGAATATCATCTTCATCAAAACTAGAGAGATCCTACATGAGCTTTGTAAAAAATAACGATTTCTTCGATTTTGTTGAAAAAAACTCGAGATTGAATTCTTGAAAAACAACAATCCAATTATTATACTCCCCCCTATTATTCATCTTATGAAAACAAACTGAAATGTATTGATGTGAGCCACAACCGTAGTCTGGTGAAGCAGGATATAATGTCTCAACCGCTGAACCACATGAACGGTTGCTAAGGCTAGCTTCTCGATGTGAATATATTGAAGTTAAAAATCAATTAGATTTTGGATAAGATAGTAGACAATGTGCTCTTGGATCTCATCTTCCACTTGAACCATAAGCATCGCAATCATCTCTTGATACATGGCCATGTATGGGTGAAAAAGTGAAGGTGTGATACAATTTTTTCAGAATGGGGTGTTTTAGGGTTATAATTTCCAATTTCTCGACTGATACAAAAGTTAACATTTTTTCTCAGCCAAGAGTTGTAACAGTTTTCAGTCGAGAGTTTAAATAAAGTTAAAAGCTTCTTGACCGAGAGTTTAGGTATGGCTGGACAAGTTTTAGACTGAGAATAATTAAATTTCTCATTCGAGAGTATGGCCAAATTGTTGGTATGAAACTTTTGAACATATTTCTTGGCCAAGAGTTTAGATTCCTTTTAATCTCTCTCCCTATAGTTTCATTTTTATATAAACTACAGATCATCCCCTCTATTATGTGTCTATCATTGTTGAAACCCTTAGCGGGGCACCCACCAAACACACTTCTGCAAAACTTGGTAAGATTGGCATCAATAGAACCCTCCATCATCTTGCCCGGTGAAAGGAAACCTTATAAGACAAGCGTCCATCGAACCATCCATCCTTGCACCCGATGAAAGGAAGGTTCATGGGCTTGAATTAGATCCATATCCGTCAAGGTTTGAATGAGCTCCATAAATGTTGGGTTTGAATGATCTCCATATCCATTCAAAGAACCAACCATGTTTCTCCCTAGACCCTCACAAAGTTATCCATTCATCCGTCTATTAATCAATGCCTATCTCGTAAGATGGGGTAGTTTTTTTTGGGGTTTTCCTGTGCTAATGGAACAGAGTAAGCTAGGAATCAATTCGACTTTCCTGAAACCTCGTTAGCACATTTGAGGCCCCACAAACATCTAATAGTTCTCAATTAATTTTGGAAGCATCCACAACTTAATTTATTATGAGTTAGCTATAGAACTGAACTTCTTTGAAAGTTAATGCATATTTATTATTTTTGAATTCACTTATTTTCTTCTTTTTTCATTTCCCTCTTAACACCAATATTATTTTCTTCATATGTCTCATAAGATGTAAATAAATTCCTTTTTTCCTAGACTGTTAGCTCTCTGTCATATTTATTCTAGTTTTTTCCTTCAGGTAGATCTGCAATTATGCTCAAAACATCTCTAATTAGAGTGATAACCACCCTGTTTATCAGTTTTATGCATTCTTCTTCAATGACCTTCCTCATATTCATGGAAAATTCCAGGGTTATGTCATCACTATATCCATTCAATTTGATGAAGAAATATAGCCAACAAATCTTCTGAAATCCCTAGAGGACATCAACATTTTGGTATATTTTTGAGTGGTATGTGGGTTATATTTAATAATTTCCCCGGATTTATTGATATCCATACGTGTTTGTCTACAAGCAGGAAGGAATTATTATAAAGAGTTTGGGCATAGTAGCCACAATATCAAAATAGAATAAGCCCTGTTGAATGAACGAAATGAAAAGGAGTGGGTTGTATCCTACATATCTACCCAACTTACCTACCACAAAGGAATGATGTTTTTTGGGTGTTGGAACACGAGGACATGAGGATGACAAACATATTGGTTGTTTACATCTAAATTCTTTAGGCCTAACTGAGATAGAAAAACCTCTTGTGTGGGTGAAAGGGGACATAAGGGGAGAGAATTATTCTATAGGTATTTGAACCTTAGTGCAAGGAATAGAAACACCCTTGATTTACCTACAAACCTACCTACCCCCCCTTTAATAATGAACATATTTTTCGCAAAATGTTGCACCAATCAAAGCTACTCACTGGAGCATTTTTAAGTATTTTTCATGAAGGCCATTATGTTAGATGCATTTTCAACATGGGAGATTTTTCTCCATGTTTTGGTTTATGCATCCACTATAGCATATAGTTATTCCCTCCTTAACTTGAGAGAACTGTTATTTTTAGTAACTTTTATCATTAGGAGACAACCTACATCCTAGGAGGTGAGGAGAAATCATTGTAGATGTAGGTGAGGAGAAAGCATTGCATCTTTCCTAAAATGGGAAATTTTAATATGAAAAATCCACGATTAGTACTTGTTAATGTTTTTGAGGCATTTGTTCTAGTTCATAGCTTTGGAAAGATGATTTCTATCGACAAAACTTATGAACTTAATTAAGTATCAAACCATTTTATAGTTACACAGAATCCATGTGTGGATTCTCTTCCAAGCATCCAAGCTACAGCTTCGATTGCATGCTAGTAGAGATATTGTAAATAGGTTGATACATTTTGAAATAAGAAATAAATGGAGTCACAGGAAAATACCAAAAAAATATAAGATGTTAAAATATCATAAATAAATTTGTCTGAGAGAGAGGAAGACATAAAGTAGTCTAAAGCCTAGATAATTTTGGATCCTTGGAGACTTGTTCAATCATCCTTAGTACCTACTCACTGTTGAATGATTGCTCTAATTTGAGTGTGGTGTTATGACATTTTTTTCACAAACTTTATTTATCCTCTAGCAATCCTCTAACATTAGATTGAAGTACAACTACCATTCCTCTTTAGTATCCTTGATATCTTGAATAAGGTTCAAGTTGCTACCAAAATGAATTGGCAATTTTGGTTGTGTGAGTGGATACACATCATAGGGTTCTCCCTTTTATGAATTGGTAAGTGGATGGATTTCGACTTGGAAGGTAGTAGAGTCCATACCTAACATATGTTTATATAAGAATGGATTTGATGCATTGAGGTAAAGACTACCTATATCTAGGTAAAGGTGGAGTACACTTTTTTTAATAGGTCCAATCTTGCGCCCCAATACAGTATATGCTATTTGTATGACGATAATATATTTATTTTATTGTTGAAATTATGTTTAGGAAACTATAGGATCTTTAATTCAAAAAACCAAAGTGGATCCTTTCCATAATTCACTATAGGTATACTTAGGTGTTCAATCTTTGTAGATGAAGGAGTTCAACATTTAATGTGCATGATAGACCTAGATAACACCAAAGTGTGCTGAAATTATACTTACAATAATATTTTCTTGTATAAAGTGTGCTCATATCAATATAATGGATTTTCATTATGTTTGAAATCCTTGTGTTTTCCATCAAACAATGCTATCAGTTGGTTACTCTTTATATATTTTATCCTCCTTTTGGTTTGGGTTTTGGCCTGCCAAAAAGTTTAGGCTTCTGTGGTCTTGAAATATTTTAAGCTCATACGTATTCATTATCAAGTGTTGAGAATGTGTTGGTAGTATTATGAAAATGTTAACTCAACTTTTAAATGGGGGGCACAATTCATATGTTGATGAAGCTATGAAATTTGGAGTTCATTTGGATTTGGATACAAAATTATGATATTATGTCCTGTTCTTTTGGAAATTATTATATGTTTGCAAATCATGTGTCACATATGTTGTAGAAGTGATACACCCTCCATTTTTCTATCGGCCTAAATTTGAAGGCTCTAGGAATTGTCCTTTATGAGTCCAAAGGATTAGATAAATATTCCACTTCACATTACAACAGATACACATTAACAATTTTTACTAGGTTTTTTATTAGTTCAGGTCGAGGGGATGGTGTTGGTATGGTTAAGATATTTGAGAAACTAAGTGTAGTGAATGTTGAAGCCAAACTTTGTGATCTTCCCAAAGAAGAAAAAATGAAGCCACTTTTTTTTTAATGGAATGTAGATCCAATTGAGGAGATTCATAGGATGGAGTATCATGGGGTTCTGAAAGTGTTAGTTATGCTTGATGATGACCCAACTTAAATAAAAACTATGCATGGATTTATTGTATTGGAAAAGTGGAGCATCGAGTCTCTTATCTAATAATTTAGAAAAAGTCCATCATGTTTTTTATTTTTATTTTGATGATTTATAGAGCTCTAATACTGATAAGCATATCATGTTTTTTTTCGATAAGTAAGTACCCACTTGATTTTGAATCAATGATTTTCGAAGTCATCACTAGTAAAGGTAAATCTTTAACTCATGTTAGGAAAATATCAATTCTTGGGATCCCCATGGTCGTTGATCCCCTCATATGGCTAGTCCTTGATCAGATTGGTAGTTGATCCAAATGACTAAATAACCTTGGTTGGAACACATTTCTCACTACACCAACTCCCACTCACTTCAATTACTGTCCCCACCAATGCATACTCAACTTGGTAGGGATTCGTAATCCATACATGGGGTCATAGAGTCAAAATATTATCAAATAAGAAGGAACATAATGGAGTCCCAAATGCAAATTTACCTCCTATCATCCTATGACAATAGGATAATTATCTCTGCATGTTTGTTAGTAACATATGGGCCCATCCATTATGTTCCCTAGCTAGTAACTCTCTACGAGCAAAATCAGACCTATTAATATCTTGTGAGAGGAATTTGTCTCCTCTATCTATGCCACTACAATTGTGATGGATCGTATCTCTAGCCTTACACCCACTATCTAGACCATACCATCCTTTACTGTAGAAATCTATGTGCCATGGGTCTATATGAACTCCTCCAACTTCCTCGTGTGACAAAGAATCAAATAGGTATCCTTGACTACCCCCATCATGGGTAGTCCACTCATTAAATAGATGTCCTAGATATTTATCTCCACTGACTCACATGAACACCTATGCATCAGGATGAGTCCCAATACTGCACAATATGGGAAAATAAGGCATCTCCCTCCCTAATCAACGGGTTCTAAAGATACTTGAGAAACCCATGTTGTGATAATAGGCCTCAACCTACTTGATCCACACTAATTTCATTCCGGATATCCTTAAATTCATGCTCCCTCCAAATCACCTAAAATAATTCCATACTTGCGCAGAAACCATGTTTTACAAGGATAAACCACCAAACTATAGTTTACATATTCAAATTCCACTAGTCGATTTATACGCTATGAGCATGTAAATATTTATCACACCAATCTTCTCTCCAAACTGCAATTGCATAAAGAATTTTCAATGTGACGATATTCTCCATTTTTATATAAAACCCCATATTTTGTTTGTTTATGATTGACCTCCTATTTACATTCTTGGATTAATTAGTATGTTCCCTGCAAAAGGACATTCTCATCTTTTTTCAATTTTATACTTCACATAGGACCATTTTTTTATCGTGGAGTATGCGGGCCCATGCCTACATGCTTATGAATTTCTATGCACTTGTTTCAATTTCATACAAACTTTTATGTTGTGGTATATCCCATTGGCATGTTTGTAGGAGTTTTCCATGGAAGTTCTTGTGAAATATATCAATTCTTTGGGATCTTTTTCCTATTGAAAAAGAAAAATTGGAGTTTACGGATTAAAATTTAAATGTTCGATTTATATGCTATGAGAATGTAAATATTTAGCACATGACTCTTCTATCCAAACTGCAATCGCATAAAGAATTTTCAATTTGTGGTTTTCCCCCATTTTTATATAAAAACCCATGTTTTGTTTCTTTATGATTGACCTCCTACTTACGTTGTTCGTCTCATCATTATGTGCCCTGTAAAAGGAAATTATTATGTTTTTTCAATTTTATACTTCATATGGGAACATTTTTTTATCAGGAGTGTGCAGGCCCATGCCTACATGGTTATGAATTTCTATGCACTTGTTTCAATTTCATACAAACATTTCTATTGTGGTATCCCATTGGCATGCGTGTAGGAGTTTTCCATGGAAGCTACAATAGTCCTTTGGACTGTTGAGGTTCTCCCTAGGCCATAATGCCAATACCCTATCCTACCCTCGGTCCTCCTAGGAGCTAACTAACACTCCTAATTAATATTCCTAAAACTTATGCCTTCCCAAAACCTTAGGAAAAATGTAAAGACAAAATCCTAAAGCTTCCTACTATCCCTCTTGTAGGTAGTTGATCAACTTTTAGTGTGAGGCTAAATCTCATCTTAGTACTGAGAACCATTCTCTAAGAGAATGAAGGACTTGATTAGGGTCCATGGGTTGATCAACATGATTCAGTGTGACACTAAAACTTAGCCTAGGGATGAAATCCATTCTTTAAGAATGGAATATAATGATGATTGATGTCCCCTCTCCTAATCGGTTATTGCTAGGTTTCTCCTCAAGGGACTGTCCACCCCTTGATGATGTTCCTAGCACCTAATTCTTAGGATCAGTGTTGAGGACCTAAGTATTATACCATTTGTTTGGATATTTCCCTTATACAGTGATGACAAAATATATAAAACAATGTACCTTGAGAGAGAGAAACGTTTACTAGTTTTGTTGGACCCTAAAGGAGTCATTTGTCCACCTTTTTTGGTTCACCTTATCCTCTGGGTATGTGGTTTGTTGTGACCCTCTTGGTTGACATTTAGCCCTTTACCTTCCTTGGTCCTGGAACTCTTAGTTGTGTGTACCTTTGATTATTATGACTCCTAATTTATGGATTTTATCCTAAATGTATTTACCTTATGGTTTTATTAAAGGAATATTGGACCAATTATTACTATGGTTACTTTATGTTTTATTAAAGGACCTTTGACCCACTTATGGTTTTTGGACTATTTACTTTATGTTGTACCTTTTACCTTTTGACCTTATTATAAAACCATTAACATTTATTTTATGGTTTTATATAATGACCTTTGGAACTTCCATTGTTTTACCTTTACACCTAAAGTATTTTATGACAATTTTTTAGTTGTATTACCTAACTTATATAAGACTAAGTGTTTCTTCATTTGTATCATCATCAGGTGAAGTATCACTTCTTATCCACAAGTGTTCTGCCCCTATATTTTCTTTTATCTTCCTGTGCATGACTACTGCTGACAATGACTCCTCCTTCAATGTGATAGGTATGCCTAGATATTCCACTGTGACTACTGACTCTTACACTGTGATTGTGCAATCGTCTGCGTGCTTCATGTGAGTGACTGTTCTATTTTGTCCCACATGACCTTTCCTGTGTGAATGGGATAGCTCCTCATTTCTTCTCTACGACCCATGTATATTCTACTGCAACTGACCATGACTGGGACTGGGTCTCACCTTACTCACACTCTGCGTGTTCTTCCACTGAGTGGTTCACCTTAATCATGCTCTGTGTTTTCTTCCCTTGAGTGGCTCACCTTACTCATGCTATGTGTCACATTCCCGACCCTCTGATCGACGAAGAGGACGCTACTAACACCAAACATACGGGAAAACAACCCCATGAACATGAACAAGCATATAATGCTGAAATAAAAAGCTTAAACATAATACATACTAAGATGCATAACTCTTCATACACATAGCGGAAGCAAACAAACATTCATTCAATCATGCCACATGTTCATCATATTCATTAATCAGTAAATATAATTGCAGAGGTAAAATAGACATGAATACTCATCTGATAAGAACTCGTCCTGCAACCAGCTACGTCGCTGCAATGTTCCACCCAACCATAGGCCAGCGTGCTCATCAATCTCTCAACAACATTGCCACCCCTGAGCTGGGAATGATTCCTCAAGGAATAAGGGTCAAGCAGGGTTACACATATCCAAGGTACACCAATCAGCCAAGCCCACACCGTGGGGTTTACCATACTGTCAAGGAGCTAGGAAAGGCTAAATGCTAAGATGGTGGCCTCAAACACCATTTTTCTCAAGCAAACCCATCCTCTAATCCTACTCTCAATAGTTCAAAGACCAACAACTACATGCCGCAATAAAAAAACTCACGGCTCTATGAAGAAGGCAAAGACAATAGGGTGACAACCCCAAACAAAAGGTGAAACATAGTTTAGGTCAAACCATGCTCCAGATTTGTTCTTGGCCCTAACATGGCCAAAACAACTCAACAACAATCCCCAAAATATGTCTGCAGCCTCATCAAACAATAAGCAACCCAAAACCAGGGTAGATCGACAGCCCAAACTCACAATGAAAACTATGGCAACATTACACAGTCTCAAAACAAGGGAGAAGTCCAATTCTCAATATTGGACAAAAGAAGGCATAAATGCAGACCACAATTTGATAAGGAAACAATGAGAACCTTACACAGTCCACAGTTGGGGAATAAGCAAAACTCCTAGCATAGACAGGGGAAAACTCAGCCAACGGATGTGGAGATCAACAACCGTCCAACATCCAAAATCCCACAACACACAATTCCTCATTGCAATCATTGAGGAAATTTACATAGATAGAAATGGGAAAAGAACCGATTCTCAATCAATTTGTGCATGAGGGGAAAGGACACGGTCAAAAAAATATGGAAAACAACAGCCCATGAAAAAAAAAGAAAACCACAACAATCCTTCACAGTCTAGCAATGGTAGAGGCAAAAAATTTGACTCTATGCATGATTAGGAGGAAAGAACACAACCCCATACTGGTAATCGGTGCGAGAGAGAGAAAGGTGACCGCCCACAAGAAATCGCACCCCCCTTCTTAACTAAACTCTACGTGAGGAAGATGATCCATCCCCCTCCATGTCCCTGCATGAGAGTGAACCCCAATTTCCAAGAGAGTGGCGTAGTGATGGTTCCTTACCCACGTGAAGGTGGAGAGATGGCTGGTGGAGTGAGCGTGTGGCAAAGACTGATAGTCTTGCCACCCTCCACTTCCAGCAATAACTACCTCAACAATTCAACAAAACATTAAAGTGGTGGTTGGATGAGACAAGGGAATATGAGTAAAACAAATAGGGTGGTGACACATGGAAACTCCCAATGACCCCCATGGGTTGGAACCCCGCACCCCCTTAACCTTAGGAATCATGCCCTTTTTCATCCAACATTGCACCATCATAGCTGGCTGTAGGTTTATTTTAATTGATGTGCATATTTACATGATGCCAAACTATAATGTGCTGGATAGCACGATTTACCATCGACAACTATCTCTATTGCCGAAACATGCACAACCAAATTGATGGTGGGGATTTTTCCTTTATCTCCTCACCATGATTAATTACAATATATACATCATGTACCTTTTAATGTACCCTAGGTCAAAACTAGGGACATCACACTTTGCAGGTTCTTCCTTTGCATGGGTTACCTTTCTCACACCTTTGCGTGATAGTTTGTGTAATCTCCACATGCATGCACTTCACCATCTATGTGACTGTAGACTATGAGCATGAAACCACCTATGTATTTACACCAGTGCTATCTATATTACTAGTGGTTTCTATCCTGCTATATTTTTATTTACACCTACATTACTTCATTCCTGCTCAACGTGATTTACCTTCACTGGACTGTGTAAGTCACTATCTATAGTGTGACTGTGTGTATAACTGTGATGCTAATTTGATTGAAGAACTGAGGTCTGTTTACTTCTACCTAAACTCTCTCTCAAGGTACACAATTTGTTTACCCATATTCACTTGTCCCTTCGATGACAAGATCAAACTTAAAAGTATTTGAGTATAAGGCTGATCCAAATAATGGTTATGATTCTTTAGTAACATTATCTTCTATTTTCCTGTATATGACATTTGTTGAAACATTTCAATGATCAAATTTAATGCAGAGACCAGCAGAGCGTTAAAATTAGATTAACTTTAACGTAGTAACCAGCAAAGTATTAATTTTGAAAGAGATGAAAATTTTATTTAATTTTATTGCGGATCAAATTTATTGAATTAAGTACTATTCTAAATTTAACCTTGTGTTGTTTATGCATTGAATTATATTTATTCTTGTTAAATCTGAAACTAACCTTGAATTTCAACAACCCTAAGGGATAGTCAGTCACACACAACTAGTTTATTGCTATAACAATTGGTGCCATTCCCTAAAGGGATCATTTCTTGCATGTTTTCATTCCCACATTAACCTTGTTGTAGCAACATTGTTGATACATAGATTTATTGTTGATCTCAATCATTCTCTTATGATTTATAGAGTTAACCTAATCCGTTTTATTCTTAATAAGGACATATGGATTGTCATGCGACATCTAGACAAGTTCATAGTGGTACTAAAATTCATAGACGTCTTTCAGATGGGTGTATTGCACACACCATAGGTCCACTATCAGGTGCATTCGATTGTTAACTTCAACATGTTCAAGTCTAGGTTACATATTTCAAATGTTTAATGTCAATGCAGATATGAATTTATTTATGTTAAATTTGACAATTTTTTAATTTGTGGATAATATTCTTTTATACACTTTTATATAATCTTTTTGTGCATAGGTAGTGGATTGAACATGGAAGGCACACATCTCACAGGGTCTATTGGATATATGCCACCCATAGTTACATTCTAATGATATTTATAATTTTTTAGTAAAAGTTAAATACAATTAAATTTTAAAAACTGTTACATGCATATGACTTGATTGTTTTTGTGCACATGCATTCAACGCCTTACTCTATTGATACGCCTACCACAAGCATGCCAGCACAAGATATACATGGTAAAGGTGAAATCTAAGTTCATAAATATTGTTTGACATGTGTGTTTAATTTGTAGGTTGTTTAGGGTGTGCTAAAGGATGGTCTAAGGATATTAGGGATGCTAGGTAGAGGGTACCATATAATAGGGCTACTGAAATGAATGGTACAACAATGTTGTAAACCCCCTCTATTTTTCTCCCTTCATTCACTGGAAGAAGAATCCATTCCATTCTTCTCCTCTTTCACTTATCCTTTAACCAAGAAAACTATTTTCTAAGTGCTCATTTGGTTGGCTAGGTTGTTAGGACCCACAAAACTTTAATGAAGGCCGCAGTGGCATTACATGGTCCACCTCTCTTTGAAGGCAAACCGATTCATAAAAATTTCAATTACGACCAACATGGCCCACATAGATTCTTGATTATCAAATTAATGAATTTAATTTTCTATGTTTAATGCTACTATGAGTTTCACCCGTGACTGTATATTCAAAAGAAATTAACTTAATGCAAGTAACCAACATTTACACACAATAGAGCATAGATTTATCCTCAAGAAACCCAATAAAAAATGCTAACGCAAAAACGACTTGCTTTTCTCTTTTCAATAAATTCTTAAGGAATATAAATAAAAAAGAGCTCAATGAGATTCTATTTTATGCCAAAGACTCAAAGGCATTTAAGCCATTACTTCCTCTACTCCATTGGGTTTTCATCTACTAGTATTGGCTCACTGGTGGAAATTCTAACTGGCATTATTCTCAAATTTCCTATATTTCCTTTTCTCTATCAATGCTCCACTCACATCTCCAGTTGACCAAACAAATGATTCATGTTTGTTCTTTCTACTATTTCCATTATCTTCCATTGGAGGCCAATAGTCAGACCAAACATAGTTACCCACAAACCATAGTCCCATATTTTTCTCCACCGATGGGTATAACCTATGGTCTCTATAGGTTTATTTTGCTGCCACGGGTTCCTCCACACCACTAGGATTATAACATACTTCCAAATTTGGTTGCAAAACCTCTCGTCTCCATGTGAGCTTACTTTCTCCATTGTTAGCATGATCACCTTAGTTCTTCTCTAACCATTGATCCATTTTCTATGAATTGGAGACTTTGACTTGCTCGCAATGAGACATAAGCATGCCTTGTTTAGGCCTCAAATACCCCTCATAGTACTATCATACTGTTTCCTAGGAATTCAACTCTCCTCCTGTCCTTCCCAATAGTCCAAAGAATATCATAAGAGGCCTTCTTCCTTCCCCTTACCTCTTTCCTAAACCCTTAACAATCCTAAAAATACCCGTATCCCCTTTATTTCCTCTCTTAAACATCCCTATTCTAGCATCCTAACCCTCGGCCCTATATTCTAGTCTACCCTCAATCTCCCAATAATCCTTTCGACCATGACTTAAGAAATTAAGACTCCTCTTTTGATCTCTTCCCTAAACATCTACAACAATACTTCATACTATCGAGCTTCTCCCTCGGCCCTAACTCCAATAACTTATCCTACCCTCAGTCCCCCTAGGATCTAACTAACAGTCCTAACTAACGGTCCTAAAACTTTGGCCTTCCCAGAACCTTAGGACATATGTAAATACCAAGTCCTAAAGCTTCCTCCCACCTCTCCTAACTCACACCAAAACATTCCTAAGACCCAAGTTTTGACCCCTTTAAGACTTCGGACTTGACTAAGCCCTACTCATAAATTTGTCCTCTTTAGGAAAGAACTACAATCATCAAAATAACTCGTCCTTCCTAATAGTATTAGTCACCCTAAGGGATAGTTAGTCAAACAAAACTATTTTATTGCTATAACAATTGGTGTCATTCCCTAAAGGGGTCATTTCTCACATTTTTTCATTCCCACATTAACCTTGTTGTAGCAACACTGCTAATACATAGAGTTAATATTGATCTCAATCATTTTCTTATGATTTCATATAGTTAACCTAATTCGTTTTATTCTTAATAAGGACACATGGATCGCCAAGCGAAATATAGACAAGTTTGTAGTGATACTGAAATTTATAGACACCATTCAGATGCATGTTTGGATGCACCACATGTCCACTATTAGGTTCATTCAACCGTTAAATCCAACATGTTTAAGTCTAGGTTACGTATTTCAAATGTTTAATGCCATACAAATATGAAGTTATTTATGTTAAATTTGACATTTTTTTTAATTTGTGGATAATATTCTTTTACACACTTTTATAAGATCTTGTTGTGCATAGGTAGTGGATTTGAACATGGAAGATGCATTTTGGATGGGTCTATTGGATACATGCTACCCATAGGTAAATTCTAATGATATTTATCATTTTTTAGTACAAGTTAAATACAATTAACTTTTTAAAAATGCTACATGCATGTGACTTGATTATTTCCGTGCACATGCTTTTAGTGCCTTACTCTGCTAATACATATACTACAAGCAGGCCAACACAAGATATAGATGGTAAAGGTGAAATATAAGTTCATAAATCTTGTCTTACATGTGTGTTTTATTTGTGAGAAATTATTATTTTTCTCTTACTTATAAGTGTTTGTCAATTTATTATTGTTTACAGGGGCTAGTGGAAAGGCACGAAGGGCACGCAGGTAATTTTTAATGCTATTTATATTTTTATAATATAATTTAATCATCTTTGATTTCTTTAAAATGTTACATGCATATGACTTTATTATTTTTGTGCACATGCATTCATTGCATTACTCCGTTGATACGCCTGCCAAAAGAAGGGCAACGAAAGATATACATGGTAAAGGTGAAATCTAAGTTCATAAATATTGTTTGACACATCTGTTTAATTTGTGAGAAATTATGATATTTCTCTTACTTATAAGTGTTTGTCAATTTATTCTTTTTTACATGGGCTAGTGGAAGGGCACGAAGGACACCCATAGGTAATTTTTAATGTTATTTATATTTTTATACTACAAGTTAAATGTGTTTGATTTCTTTAAAATATTATGTGCATATGAATTGATTATTTTTGTCCACATGCATTTAGTGCCCTATGCTGCATATACTACTAGCTTAGAGAGCCCATCATAAGAAGAAGAATGTTTACGTAAATTACGACCATAATTTTATTAGACATGAGTTTTTTATTTGAAAAAAATATGCCATTTTTCTTAAACTTACAAGTGATTTCCATTTTTTTTTACACGGGATTCTACACATTCTGAGCATACTGATGGGATAGAAGAGTTAGTTTCTAGTATGCATAGTGTACATGCTAAGGCAGAGGCTCCACTAGGTATTTTTAATGAACACATTTTATTTAAATATTTATACTTTGATCGAAAAGTTATATATATATATATATATATTCTAATACTTGCACATGTTTTACTTCTTAAAGGGTTTTCTTCTCATGATCCTAATCCATCTCGTAATACAATGAGAGGCCGTTGAGAGTGTGAGTATGCACATAATGAAACACATGCCCCTCTATACACTCATCCTAAATATGTTCCCGATGATATTCCTTGAAAAGACAATATCGCAAAGATTATTGTGGAAGAAATGAGGAAGCATTCTATGAGATTGCAGGGTGAACTCGAGAGTTCTACTATCTCTACCGGTTGTCAACAGAGTCTCTAGATAGTGTTGTGCAATATGAACAGTTTGATTGAGAGTTATGTTGGGGTTGGACCATCAACCCATATTTTTTATGACATGATGCGTAGGAGGAAAATGGCGGTCATAGGTCACCACAAGTTTGAAGGAATAAAAAAAATGTTACAAAATAAATGGTATTTTCATTATTTGACTTGTGGCCTGAAGACAAAAGAAATCTAAAGATTGTAAGATTCAATTATCCAAATATTGCACCACATATTTATTTGAGGGTCCTCTATGCATATGGGAAGTTCTGAAATAACGATGAGGTCCCTCAACATTTTGTTAAGATGCTAATTGCAGAGTTTCAGTTGCACATGGACCCTGACTATACAGATACAGGATCACCTTTCTATGGTGCTGGAAAAGGCCATACATATGAATGTCCTGATTCACTATGAGTTGTTGAATATAGTCAATTGTTTCCTTGCTTAGTAGTTCCACAACCTAGAGTCATTTATTTTCCATAGGAGTTTCAAATGACATAAGAAGTGGAAATTAGGGTGAGGGAACGGATAAAAGAGCATGTTATTCCTACATCGGCGGGGGTATAAATCAGATTCAATATTATGGCATCTTCAACCAATATGGATGAAAACTCATTTCATGACTATTGAGATGATGCCTTTAGTTTTATGAGTCGATCATAGCTAGATCATTATGCAACATATTGTAGAGACATGTATAAGTGTGTCAAGGATTAAGAAAATTGACACACAGATTTGGTATGTAAGTATGGTTTAATAATTGAACTCATGAAAGACACATTTACAGTATGAGCTAGAATGTACACATGTTACAAATAAAATGTTTTTTTGTATATATATATATATATATATATATATGTATGTATGTATGTATGTATGTATTTATTATCCAAATCTCATGTCTATAAATTTATTGAAATTTATGCAGTATGCCCAATTTCTAAATGTTGATGAGTATGACTATGTTGATGGTTTTGTCGTTGGCGAGTTAGAAACACAGGTATCATTATTATTTTTTATAATGTTTTATTAGTTTTGGTATATTTTTTCCCCGAATATATATATATATATATATAAACTTTCATTTTGAATTTTCAGCCCACATAAAACCAAGAGCGAATGGAAGTCGTGTATGAAGGAAATGGTGAGTGAGAGGGGAACGACAGTAGAAATTGCGAACACATTTTAGGGAATGATCTATACGCCATATTGGATTCATGATTAAATTTATAAACATTATATTCTACGTTAATCTTATGATATAGTGGTGCTGAAAAATGAAATGTTCCTTTCTGCATCCAAAGACTAAAGTTTATGTATATATAGTTATGATGCTCTCTAGGTTTTGCAATGGTTTATCTTGATCCATGACTCATGAGAACCTAACTTTTTTTGTCTTATAAGAAATGGAAAAATATGGGACCAATGTTTTCAATGGTAGATTGGGAGCATGATGATTTTGTCTTGGATGGAGGAAGTTCTTTGCATTGAACGATGGTTTAGGGTTAAAGGTTGAAGGATGTACTAATTGCATTCTTGCTAACTATGTTGAATAGTTTGTTAGAGAGAATGACATCTATTTTATTGACATGCCACATGTGTACATGTTGGCACAAATTTATAAATGCTTGAAAATAGTCTGATACCAAGCTCTATAATCTCAAGTAGATTCTAGGTAAATGACCGAAATACTACAGAAAATACTACTTACTTTTTACTAAGAGATGAATTAATGGTTCTTTGGTGGAATGAAATTTGTTGCATATCATAGAAACAAAATAATTAGCTATAATTCTAAAAATATTGGTTTCATGCCAAAATTTTTTGTCGATGTTAAAAGTACAATTCTCCTAGGTAAGTTGAAGTGCTTAGTGTATCTTTCTCTATTTTTCTGTTGAGGGAATTTTGTGGTTTTCTTTGTTTCATATTTTTGGAAAAATATTGAAGTGCATTTGGGTACTACCTCCTTTTTTAGTTGTATACACAAAGTTCACCTACTTTGTCCATTTTCATTTCTTCTTTGAGTGGCTATTGAGACTCGAGGATTGGAAATCCATGTGTATTATTGTCTACTTTCATGTAATGCTTTCATTTACTAGCATGCATACATGTAGATAATTTGATCCTCTTCCCACCTTTCCTGACTATATCTCATCAAAATGTTTGCCTCGTGCTGGACCATTGAGCTTTCCAATTAGATGTGGCTGAGTAAAATTTCTATGTACTTTATCTTGTAATAGTCTGTTGGAATTTTTTCCATTAGCCTTTTCTCCATATTTACACATTCTTGGATTGTTGGAATTTCTCCCTATATAAGAAGCATAAGACAATTTATCTGTTTTTCCATCTTTTGATCCATTCAAGTTTAAGGCTTCCTGTAAGATGTTACACAATTTTCCGGCATGCCTACTGCATGTTGTCATCTAAAGTAATAGGTGATTAGGATGACACTCAAGTTATCGAATTCTATGAAGCATATTCATGTGGTATTGCTTTTGGTGTCTAGTAAAATTGTTTGAATTGTGATGGGTTTTGCTAGGTACTTCCAGATTTGTAGTAAAGGTCAAGTCATAATACACTCAATTTATTTTCATATAAGAAAGAAAATATCTAGACTGTGATTTCAATCCTACAACAAGGATACCCTATTGAAATTTTACCACCAACATCTGTTACTGTGGTACTATAATCATGTTTTTCTATCCATGGCTCTACAAAAGAAACGAAATTGATTGAACCTTTGATGTTATTTAAATAAAATGGTAGCGATGGACCAAAATTACCAATACCAAAAGACTATACTAAGAAATGTACAATTGAACTGGAATGTATACACTAGAAATTCAAGATCAGTTAGGTGGAGCTTGCACAACAATTATTCTATAAAATTTCTACTAAACAATCAATTTTTTTATTAGTTAAAAATTGGTGTGTTTAAAGCAATTGTTTCTTGTGGGTTGAATTTTTTGTTTAGTCATATTTTCCTTAGACATTTAGATGCAATGAAAATGAATGAATGGCTTGAGACAATGTTCTACAGCAACAGTTATTTTCTCAAGCTGAATAACATCACCTATTAGGGAATTTGATACAAGTTGTCATGTGTTTCATGATAGTATACTTCCCTAAAGTTGAGACAACCTAATACCAATATAGGAAAAACACGCTTGACTATCAAGTTTATCTGGATGGATTTTGAACCAATTACAAAAATATCTATAAATATAATATTTGCTTTGTCACTGTGCTTATGTAATAAATATAAAATGGGCTATTATTTTCCCTTCCGAATCATTATGTGACATATCAATGCTTGTTTTAGAACCTATTCCCATTTTTTAGCCTTCATGCCATTTCCCAGTTTCAAAAACCTGCATCATATTCATAGCATGACTTGGATAAATATAGAAAGGAATTAGATTCCAATAGTTGGATGTTGTGGTGATTTCCCAGCTGTAATCAACTTCAACCCACTATTTGCTCGTTTCAAGCTTCATAGAATCATAACCCTAATTTATAAATCACTAATATTGACATTAATGTGTTGAGACATAGGGGGCACTATTTATTAGAATTCAATTTTAGCATTTGATCAATAGAGTTTGAGTCCCTTGTTTATTTTCTATTAAAATGCTTCATATTTATTCTTATCTAATGAATGAACCATTTTATTTTGGATTTGAGTGTAAGAGCTTCCTAACATGCTTCGCATGTAAGGGTTTCCTATTCATGCTCACTTTCTCCCTTACATACAAAGGCTTCCAATGCATGTCACTTTGGCTTCTAACTCCATATATTCCCCTTTGATCCATAGAGCTGAAGAAATTCCATGGTATGCTCCTTTGACTACCATAATGAAATAGATTCCAAAACATGTCGTGTTGTTTCTTAGCATCCAAGACATTACCATGACTACTACTGCTACTTTGGTTTCCATATTTCAAATGATCCTCACATATTCCCCTTTATTCATGACCATTTGACATATTCCTATGCATAATCCTTTGATTAGTAGATGGAAACAATTATTTGTGTATGCTCATTTGTTCCTCACCATTTGAGAGCTTCTGACGTACACTACTTTGTTTATCAGTGTGGAGCAACTTCCCACTCAGACTACTTCTTATCCATTTAAAAAAACTGAGATCCTCTATAAGTACCATGTTCTTTACAGGGTTCAATTCACTAAGATGATCACTTGTATAGACATCAAAAGTTATTATTTCCACTGTTTAACTACAAAATATCTTTCAATTCAGTCGAAAAATCACCATCTTTATCCTAATATCTCTTTTTATGTGTAGGTTGCACTGAACCATAATTTCTTCCACTATTTATGGCATATCAATCCGAACTTTTCCTTAGGGCATTCCATGATTTTGGAAAAGACCAGTAAGATGAACCCCATGGTGAAACATACACATAGTATTTATAGTCTCTTCTAGGCATAGGATTCAACTCAATTTTCTAACCAACAACCAAAATGTGAGATTTTTCACACTCTCTGAGCCATTTGTATTGCTTTGATATTGGAATTTTCTTTCTAGAGTGTTTCTCCTTTGACAAAATAGGTAAGCTGATGCTCTAGAAATTTTCCAATTTGTTTTTACTTTTGTCATTCACCTCTGTAATGTAGGAAATCTTACCATCATGAAATTTGGTTTCCAATTTGAGTTTCATAGTGATATCTTTTATTTCAACCAATTTTCCAACCTGGTTGTAGCTTTACAACACCCCTGATTTCAAGGAGGTGGCAAATACGGAGGAAGATCGGTTCCTTGAGCTCTTATTTTGCCTTTGAACCTAGATGTATTGTCTGTCAGTGACGTCTTGAGACTTATCTGACTTCATGTTTTTTGGTTTCTTTTGCATGCTATGCATAGATCTAATAGGAGTCTCGATGTACCCATGTGATAATAGCCGTTCATAACTTCTAACATGAATATTTGTCTTAATACTCATAGGCCTTTTCCTAAATATACAAACCAAGTTTGTCTCCAATATTGGGCTTTTCCTAAATATACATAATCTTGAGTACTTGTATGGACTTCTAGAGAGAACATTGGTCATTACCATTATGCGTAGATAGAACCTAGGGAAGCGGCCACACTTGTTTTAACACTTGAGTCAAAGAAATGTTAAAATAAGTTTGCATTGTTTAACGATTTAATGGTTCTTGGGTGGAATGGAATTTGTTGCATATCATATAAACAAATTAGTTCACTGCAATTCTCAAAATATTGGATGCATGCCAAAATCCTTTATCGATGTTAAAAGTACAGTTTGCCTACGTAAGCTGAAGTGCTTGGTGTATCTTTCTCTATTTTAAATTTATTACTTCCCATATTTTGTCTTTATAAATGACCTATGACCTAAAAATGACCTATAACCTTTGAGAAGTACATAAGCATAAATATCAATTTTCACTAATTATTTTCTTACTTATTTACACCTTGGAAGATGATCAAAATATATATTTTTACATGTTAAGTTCTTATGACAAGTATACGAAGAATATGAACATAGATACCAATTTTCACTAAGGCTTTTCTTACTTATTTACACTTTGGAAAATGATCAAAATAAATTTTTTACATGTTAAAAGTCCTTTATTATTTATCTAGATTTCATTATTATTCCTTTTTAAATGTTATAACTCCTCTTATTATAACACATTCATTCATTGGTGTTAATCCTTTCTGATTACGAACTTCTAGTATATGTTGTTTTAGTTTGAGAAATTAGAATAATTATAGATGATTGTTTACCCTTGGTTGCATATTATGATTAAGATAATCTTGAACGTTTTTAAATGTATGTTAATTATAGATGTAGTCTAACCTTTCCCTATATACTTAGTGGGTTTTTTAGTTTTCATTATTCTAAGTTGTTAATAATCTTATAGAATCTTAGTGCAATAGGAAAAAAATTAGTTCTATATATTTTAGAAGATGTTGTTAATAATTATTTTTATGGAAGCTTGGTGAAATAGAAAGCCACTTGGTTGGACGGATAACTCATATAGAAGATAATAACTATATGTTTTAGTAAGTCATCTTCATTGGAGTATAAAGGGTTGATAGGGTGTTATATTAATAAGTTGTTTTAATTCTTTTGTCGTAAATAACATACAAATGAGGTGTTTGTGTTTTTTATTTATGCAATTAATGACAATTCAATAATTACCATAGACTGGGAAATATGTTTGTTGGCACTACATTTTAGACATGGATAAAAGAGAAAGCAATTTGTATAACCTTTTTTTGTTCTATTTTATTCAAAATTCATTCTCTTATCCCTTTAATAGCCTAATGATGCTAGCATTGGTAGGTAAATTATAATGTAAGGTCCACCATTAAGGGTGTGTCAATTCATGCATATAATCTAAGGTAACTTATAAACAATTATCTTGATACAAAGAGCGTGTCAATGCATCCATATGTTGGGAAATCAATAATAATGGTACAAATTCAATAGGCCTAACAATTAAGAAAATATTTTCTCTCATTGAAAAAATTGATTTAAATTCAAGCACATTTAAATAAACTTTCAAGTATACAACTATTGCATCCAAGCAAATTACATAAATTAAAACAAAAAATAAAGTTATTGCATGCATAAAATGCATGTCTTGCTGGAAAGACATGTAAAATCCATAGAATAACAATTTGAATAACAATAAATTCGAACTATGGACGAAAACATACTCAGAACCATTTCCTTTTATTAATATAAAAAGTGTAATAAAAGAGAGAAAATTGAAAAGAAAGAAAGCATGCATCCATTGTAGCCAAACAACCTTAAGGAATGTAACAAAAACATAAGTTTGCATTCAATCAGAGACTAATAATGGAGAATGGTACATGTCCATTGTCTTTAAATAAAGTCCAAATAAAGTCCATATCCTATAAAGTCCACTTTATATAAGAGTTCTATGTTCTAACCCTATAATCAAAGAAAACAATCTTATTCACATACCAATATGTTCTTGATACAAAGAGTGTGTCAATGCATCCATATGTTGGGAAATAAATAATAAGGGTACAAATTCAATAGGCCTAACAATTAAGAACACATTTTCTCTCATTGAAAACATCGACTTATATCCAAGCAAATTTAAATAAAATTTCAAGTATAGAACTATTGCATCCAAGCACATTATATAAATTAAAAGAAAACATAAAATTATTGCATGCATAAATTGCATGTTTTGTTGGAAAGACATGCCAAATCCATATAACAACAATTTGAAGCACAATGTAAATTCGAACTATGAACAAAAATCATATCTAGAACCATTTCTATTGATTAATATAAAAAGTGTAAGAAAAGAGAGAAAGGTGGAAAGAATGAAATCATGTATCCATTGTCATCAATCAACCTTAAGGAATGTCACAAAAACATAAGTTTGCATTCAATCACAGACCAAATATGGAGAATGGTACATGTTCATTGTCTTTAAATAAAGTCCAATATAAATTGCATAAACTATAAAGTCCAATTTATACAACAGTTCTATGTTCTAACCCTAGAATCAAAGAAAACAATCTTATTCACATACCAATGTGTTCTTGATTTATATGAAATGTGATAGTGGCCAATGTTTTCAAGAATGGAATTATGATATTCTATCGACAATTTCCATTGGCGATTCTTGGTCTTTTTTCTAGTCTTCACTAGTTTCAATTGCAATCTGGTCGCTATGACTAAATGACTATACTGAGCACATATAACATCTGGATCATAGTCTTGAAAAAGAATATGGTCATTAAATTTATTTATTTCAACAAAGAAATGTATATTTAAAACCATTGAACCAACTGGATACGTATAATTTGATGAATCCTTAAATTCTTGCAACAACATGCTTTTCGACCTAGTACATCTCAATAAATAATAATACACTTTTTTCTGGATTATCTACTAGTGCAATGACATCAAATACATCACCTTCTATAACCAAATCAGAAACATGATCATAATCCTTGTCAATAACAACCACTTCATAATTGCGCTCTTCATCTGTGATATTTCCAAATAGGAGAAATGGTGTCAATTCTTGGTGTATCCATGGTTTGATAAATTTCTTAGTTTGTTTTTGACACTCATTGAAGGAATCCACATCATCAATACACGCAAGACAAAATAAAGAGTATTTTAAATTCTCGATTGCGTGTATATTTGCCATTTTTTTACTCCTAATGGAGTGTAAACTGTTTTTTTGTAGGGATTGTAGCACAATTATATGGCATTGAGCTATTAGCGTTTCCCACTGCAATATTCCAGAAGAAATTTTTCAAGATAAAACCATAACTTGTGCAAATCAAATTTCACAATTAAAAACAATTTATTAAACATTTTTTTAATAATTTAAAAATAAAAATACTCATGTACATATAAACATAGTACATAACTGCATTTGAAAACATTAAGAGTCATCGAAAAAATTACATAATGTAACAAGTATAAATGTTATAAATATTAACAATTAATTCTAAGTAGGCTAATTAGGGTAATTAATTAATCAATCAAGAGGTGACTTGGAAAGTCACCCCCCTTACCACTTAGGGTATAAAATACTGATACTAATTCTTGTAAAACATCTCTCATCTATCCAATTATCAATATATATTTGTGCTATTAATGGCTTATCAATTATTCGAGGTGTTCTGGTAATATTGATTGTGTGGAGCAAATAAATATTTGCTTCATTTGGTATCAGAGCTAGTTTGTGATCCAGGCATTTGGCCATATCGTGTTTTTTAAAACTAATCCTAGGGAGTCCCTAAATTTATGGTCTTTGACCAAGTAAAAAAAGCAAACAAAGTCAAAAATAAAAAATAAAAAAGGAAGAAGTAAAAAAAAAAGAGAAAAGAAGAAGGAAAATTGCCATAAAAAAAGGAAGGTAAAAAAAGTTAAAAAGAAGAGAGTAAAAACACAAGTGGTTTCTCCACCCACAGTTTTGTTTTAATAAGTGGTTTTTTAATTCTAGGGTTTAAACCCTAATTCCCACCCCATTCATAAAAATATATATCAATAATACTATTAGTAATAATAAAATTTATTATTGTTATAAATTTTTTAAAAAAACCTTTCCACCCAATTCACAAAAAATATATATACTATATTATTATTTTTAAATAATAATTGGTAATATATTATATTTGTTATTATTAAATTTTTAATAATAAAAGTAATTAATAATAGTAACAATAACAACAATAATAATAATTAGTTAACAATTATTATTTAATAATTGTGTTATTTACAATTATTACCTTATACAAGAAAGAAAAATAATCAAAGAGGATATTAAAAGAGACATATTGAGAATTATTACAGCTTTTGTATCTACCCTTCTAGGAGAAAATAAGACAAAAGTGAAGTAAAAACATAGTCGTAAACAATGTCACCTACATATTTGGAAATGAAGTCACAACTACAAACAACAATGGACGAGTTAGAGCAATATAAGGTGATCAATAAAAGTCTACAAGCTGAGGTTGAGATGCAAAAGTGGTTGAAAGAGTGGAGAGACAATGAGAATCGTCGCTTATGGAATCAAAATCAACAACTAGAATGAACCATAAGAGATAACAAGAAAATGTTATCTAATCAAGATAAAGAAATATCATGTTTAAAATTTTATAATCAAAACCTAGAAGACTAGATCATAAAGTCAAAAAATGACAACAATTCACCATATGGAAGCGATAATGATTTAGAAGAAGAAATAAAGCATCTAAACAAGCTCATTATAGAAAATATGTTGAATTGGTGCAAGTCCGGATGAAGTTATAAAATCAAGAAACAAAGTTACGTCATCATCAACAAAAAAAAAAAAACTCTAGTAGTAGTATGACGATAGTAAGAAGACACTTAAGTTAGAACTGACAAAAGTCAACAAGTTGTTATCAAGCAATACCGAATAGGTTTCTCAACTAAGAAATCATAACAAAACAATGATTACAAATATCAAAAAATTGAAACAAAGTAGCAAGAAGTAACACTTCAGTGAAAAACTCAAAGGAAGAATACTGGAAAAGCAAGAAGAAAACCAGTGTCTAAATAATCGTAATTAGGAACTAGAGAATCAAATCAAGAAATTAGAAATTGAAAAAAAATTTCAAGATGAAATAATCGAAAAGATTCAGAATCATAACAATCTACTGGAGAACCAAGAAGCACAAATCCAGAAAAATGAATCAAAAAATAAAATCGAGGAAGTGAAGACAGTCCTCTCCGCAGTCCAAAAGAAAGAAAAACAAACAACACATACAACTTACAAACATCCTAATTATAATTGTCATTTTGAGCAATGACAAGATCAAAACAAGCACTCACAGAAGAATTATGTTGATAGAGAAAAATACCAACATGCTAAGCAACAATTGAAACGACTCATTCCACGAAATGATCTCAGAGCTCCTATAAAAGTAGATATGGAATGGACCACAACAGATACGATGCGATAATTCTTCTTGGGAATCGATAACTTGTATCATCATATTTCATCAAGTGTTGCAATTACAAAAAGGAAAATATCCCGAGATGATACTTCAAGGGAATTCAGACATTGTTGTCGATACAAGCTTTGAGGACAAAGATTCCCTTAAGGGGAAGGAAATGTAACAAATATAAATGTTATAAATATTAACATTTAATACTAAGTAGGTTAATTAGGGTAATTAAGTAATTATTCAAGAGCTGGCTTGAAAAGTCACCCCCCTTACCACTTAGGGTATAAAATACCCAACACTATTTCTTGTAAAACATCTTTCATCTATCCAATTATCAATATATATTTTTCCTATTAACGGCTTATCGAATATTCCAGGTGTTCTGGTAATATTGATTGTGTGGAGCGAATAAATATTCGCTTCACATATATTCTCATATTATCCATCCTTTCATTGAATTCATGGCTTAAATTTTGCTTGCACCAATTAACAACATAATTTGAATTTGTGATCCGAGAAGTAGAGTGACTCATTTGATATCTTCCAAGCGAATGTTTTATGCAGGACCTAGTGCTAGCATGTTCTCCTTTTCCATTTCCCGTTCCAAAAAAACTCCATGTGTGGTGAAAATCCATTTTATTATGAATGCCAGAAAACCATAAGAATGTGTGTGCCAATTTAAACTGACCATCACAACCATCTGACCACACCCAATTCTCTTTAAAAGTTACCCCCCGTCTTGATAATTAGTTACAAATCATATTAAAACAATGTTGAGCAAAACATGTATCATGTGTACGATCATTACTGATGTAGAAATGGTACTTTTTAATCACTTCATGATTATTTTCATTGTTATTAGAACCATCAAATTGAAGCTCTGCATGTTTGTACAAAATATGCACAAGTATAGATACCTGGTCTGAATGATAATACTCACTTTGTATCTCCTTTTGTAGAGTGAAAGTGTAATTTTCAGCAAAATCAATAATTCATAATATTGTTCCTTTTTTGAAATACATCTCGTGATTTATTGAACTATAAGTCTTTCCATCATGTTTTATGAGAGTGTTTGATATATCTATATATTTTATCCCTGAATGATTCCATAAAAACTTGTCTCAAAGATATAATCTTCAACTAACTCAATATTTCTTGATGTAGTCGTTGAATCTATAACATGAGTATAATCAACATATTCATATCTCTTCCATTTCACAATTCAATTTCAAAATTGAGGATCATTTGGATCAATGGGGTATTTAACATCTAAAAGAGCCAAATGAAAAGATTCTTCACTTTTTGTTCCACTGACACATTGTTTCTTATAGAATACTTGACCATTCTCTCGTGCACATAATATTTTAGATATAAATTCATGAACACTAAAAGGAGGGGGGTCATTTGGCCAGCACTGTATGCCAAAATTATTAAATGTCTCATAATATAATTCAAATTCTATATTGTATCAAAAACAACATGTGTCACGGATAACAATGGGCCTGACATACCATGGTTTAAGCTTCAGAAATGTGCTAAGGGAAATATTCACATCAACATTACTCTCCATAATAGTTTTGAACGCTTCCACTTGCGTAACCTTTGTTATGTGTTTGACATGAGTTCCATATTTTCCTTTAGATATATGACACCTCACAACATCCATTTCATTTGTTAAGACACGATATTTTAAATTCCAAAACTCTTTCACCTTGTCCCTCACATTATTGGGAATCCTATCTTGATAAGGTTTCCTATAGATACCAACCCAACATGCAACTTCATCATATTCATCTAATTTAACTCTAAGGTTTTTATGCTTCCATAAACTTAATCTTGATGTTTTTAACTTTTTTACAGTCATGGCCAACAAACGATCAATTTTTAGTATTTTTTTCCAACCCATGTTAGCATTTTTTTATGATCAAACACTAAATCACGAGATCGTTTCCTTGCAAGTGTGGCAAGGTCCGAGGTCATATTTTTTGATACCATCTCATTTGTTTTAACCTCTTTGATACTTTTAATGCCCAATAATTTAATTGCATCCTTTAGACATTTTTGCTTTAGGAATCCATGTAACAATTGAGCTTGTGCTATGACATAAGTACCTTTAAGATAATTTTTGAAAATTTGTTTTTTCTCTATATAGAGTTGTATGATCATGCATCAAAGGTCCCAATTCTTCAATTTTAATTGAATTCATATTCTTCAAAAAATTGTCATTAATGACGATATTGTTGCAACTTCCAATTCATCTTTGTAAATTCACAGGTATGTGTAATGTCCCAAAAAAATTGAAAATAAAAAAATTATTAGGCTAGTTAAAACTACCTATTTTGGACATTATTGAACTTGTGGAATGTGTCGTACTCTATTTGTACTGCTGATTTGTCGTAAGTTGTTCTTACGTCCTACTACCTTACTTTCAGTTATGATTATTACTGTGTTTACTATGTTTTACTTATGATGCCGTAATGTTGATTACTATGCTATTCTTATGTTTATGCATTGTTGTGTATGTTAGATACTTTGATTATGTACTGCATTTTTATTTTACATGTGCTTACTGTTGTATACATGAATCTAACTTCACTTGGTTAATGGTTGAAAGGGGTGGAGTGGCGAGACTATTTATCCCATGTAACTACTTGAGAGGTAACAGTCTCTACTTGACGCAGCTGGCTTACTTAGTTCTATTTGAACTAATGCATTCTTATCTCGTTACTTGCAGGTATACTTATCGACTAAAAATGTGTTACAAAATGCTGAACGTTTGATCACTAGTACTCATACTTGCATCTAGTGACACCTACCGGTTGTTATTATTGTTCTTTATAGACTCGGGTTAGTGACAAGGTCACTACCACATTTATTATTTATATGACACACACTGGTTATCTAAGTGACACTTGTTATTCATGGTGTAATTATTACCAAATGTTCATATCCTAACATATTTTGTTTATATGTTTATTTTACTAAAGAGAATAACATATAGTTTTATTATATGCTTAACAGTTTTATAAATCCTTTGTTAAAAACAAAACTTGGCTTTATAATTAAAAACATGCCATGGAAGATTTTATATGCCAAATTCTTAGGCTTAGAGCCTAAATAATTCAATGAGCAAAGTCCTAAGGCTTATAGCCTATAGTATTCGCAACATGCATGGATTCAAATCTTATGGTAAGATTTGGGGTGGCAGGTATAATATGGTTCATGAACTATACGACTATGGGGTTGTTTCACATTAATGGTGGCTAGAGAGGCGCATTCAATGCGTCTTGGGAGGAGTGGCAGTCAAGCTTAGGCATTTTCCCAAGCCTTGGTTTGGCATTTCTCTCCATTTGTTGTTTGCTCTCGGCTCTGGTTTGGGTGAAGGAGAACAACTTCATTGGTGTATCAAATAGGTAATTCATGGTGGATTTGCATCACAATTGCTTGTTGTAGCTCGTAACACCATATATTACTTCTCATCATGCTATTGTTCTGTTGTAGGGATGCAGAGGAGCAAAATAAAATATTGAGTTGTGGTTTATGGGCTAGGCCATATTCCATTGGTAATCCCACTATGCAAGTCATTATTCGTTTCTTCTCAAGGTATCGTGGCTGTGACTGGGTGTCACTCTTCATGGGTTAGTTTGCTTGCATTTTGTTTCAATGGATGCATTTGGGTTCTGGGGGTTTGTTTGTAACTTGACAGATCTTTGCATTGGTAATTCTATGCAATTGGGGGTTTAATAATAGTTGGGGTTTTCATTTTGCCTTCGGCTAGTATTACCTTAAAATGTAAAGGGTTTTTACAAGGGGCAGTTTGTGTAATGAGGCCCAAGTAATTCCTTGATAGGCTCTGTGCATTTTGTTATTTAAGTTTGATGACATATACCGGCCATGGCAGCACCATTATTTGGAATGGTGCAAGGCCGTAAGCAATGGACTGTGTAAACTATTTTAATGGATTATAATGAATGAGTTTATGAATATGTACTGTGCTTATGATTGAAATGATTATTAAATATGGACTGTGTATATTTTGCATCCGTTGTATTTGTTGGTTTTATAACTGAGTTAAGTGACAACGTTATGGATTTGGGGCCTCGCTATGAATGGAATTGGCACTCACCATTGGAGCTGTGATAATGAAGTAGATTTAGACTTTACTGTTGGTGTTTATAATATGTATATGCAATGTATTACAGACTACGGGTAATAACCCTGTTTTGGCAAAGGAGTCTCTAGATTACTTCGTAATCGAGTTTGTATTATTTAAGCTGTTAATTATTATAAATAAAAAGGCCAAGTCCAGTGAATTAAAATGTATATAATTTGTAAAGGATGTAAAATCCCAAATATTGATATTTTCTATTTCTATGCAAAGTTATTGAAATATCCGGGCATGCAAACTGCCATGCGAAAATTCCCTATTTTATAGCTGGAATTAGGGTTAGGGTTTGCATGATAGAATGTACCACTTACCACTGATAAGATGGTTGAAATGACTCTTAGAGAATATGCATGCATCAAGAGCTAGTTTGGAGATGAACCGGTACCTTCTGCCTCTGGTGATACCCCAACAGCACGAATCCAAAATTAGCTAAGGGTGACGTTTTTAGTGAAGCAGGTGTCCGTTGAAACTAAGAATTTGTGTTAGAATAATCAACCCATAGTTAGCTACCTTAGACATTAATTTCATTATTTTTGTCTTATTTGCCTAGTTCATGTGTCCCACCTTGTGCAAGTTGTCATTTACCTATCCATAGTGCTCAAACTTGCCTTATTTGACTCATGTAGCACTTGGGAAACCTCAAGGAATCAAATCTGCTTTATTCCTGGCCTCCTAAGCGCCCTTCTGCTTTTTCTACTTTATTCCCTGCTTTTTCAGTGTTTTAAGGCAAATGGAAAAGCTTGACTAGGTTAGGTTGACTATTTTTTTGTCCTACACATCCTCCCCTCTTTTCTCCTTGTAAAATCATGTATTAGTTGTCATTCCATCACTCTTTAGCTTTCCTAAGTACTTTTTCCAATTCGTGAGCTCCATGACTGATTTGGGATCATCTTTTTGCACCTATGGGGGATTTGCTTAATTTTAGTAAGCCTGCTTTATGCTAGATTCGAATTGCTCCTCATGCATTCAAATCCTTTATGTAATTATTTAATGATGCAACCTATTATGTTACCGGGTCGGCTATTGTACACTTATTCAATACAGTTTAGTGTTCAGCTCATTATTCAGTCTCTTTTGTGAGTGATTTTGCATGTTCCATTGATAATTGTTGTGAGTAAAATTAATCTATCACTGGGTTCAATTTCCACATGGTATTAGAGCCATTGTATATCAATTTATCTCCTTCAAAATTGTTTTGCAGGTTCGACATCAATGACTGGGAGCCTTATACTGACAGCCGGGACAATTTCTAAGCTATGGATCAATCTCAGAAGATCATCTTGACTCCCTTCAATTTCTTTGAATGGAAAGCAGGGATGGAGATACTGTTGAGAGTGAAAGGCCTCTACAGGGTGACTATGGCAACAAAAGCAGAGCCCAATGCAGCTACAGAGAACATTAAATGGCACAACATGAGGGATGAGGCCTATGGTCTCGTGTGTCTGAGTATTTCCAGAGACCTCCTTTTCCATGTTGATGGATTGAAATCACCGAATGAAGTATGGGAGAAGCTTATTGATCTTTTTGGAAAGACAGATGAGATGAGGGGACATCAAATCAAAAATGAACTGATCTCCCTGAGTCCATATAGCTTTGAATCTCTGCAACTCTATTTCTCCAAGTTCAAAGCACTTTTTTTGCAACTGAAACAATGTGGGATCGAAAAGAAGGATGATCAACTGGTCTTGGCCATTCTCTCAAAGCTTGGCCCTGACTATTCAGTGTTTGTTTTGACCTTCTATGCCACAAAACTGACAGCTTGAACCTGGAAGATGTCTAGCCTTGTAGATTTCATGGAATCTCTGATCCAGATGGAGATCGGTGGCCACCCACCTATTCCACTGGCTCAAAACAGTTGTCCATTGTGGCAGTTTCCTAGTTATTTTTCGGCAGTTTTTCGAGTCCTAAACTTCTGGGGCCGTTTTGAGGCCTTAAACGACGTTTTTTGGAGATTCGGGGCCAAATGGTTGCCATCGGCATGCGTTTGGCCGACCAAAAGTTGTAAAGCTTAGATAGACCTTTCCAACAAGCTATCGAACGCCCAAATCGGAGATCGTATGCAAAAGTTATGACCCCGGGAAGTTGACTGTTCAACTTACCACCGTGGGGCCGCAAACTTTATGACGGTTCATCTTCTAGGGTTACGTTTTGGGACTTTTGGGGTTCTTGCCTCATTCTTATTATAAATAGGCCCCTTTGGCCTCATTTTGTATTCATCTTGGCACGAATGAGCGTAGCGGCCACATCTCTTCTCAGAGATAGCTACCACCATTCTAGCAATTGTATTACAGTCTGTTCTATTTTCGCCATTTAATAGAATATGTGTTTACTGTATCTCTGTTATATTTGCAAAATGTCTGTTATTATGATTCTGTATATGTTCTTTCATTTCGTTCACGCATAAATCCGGATCAATCTCTCACACAAGAACAATACAAGCTGGTGATGATGGGCACCATCAAACCATGCAAATATCAAGCTCTGATTGCTGGAGATTCGAGGGTGGATTCAAAAAGCAAAAAGAAAGCTAAAAAGCCACCTGAGAAAAAGAGAGACAAGAACAAGTCTCCAGAGCCACAAGGTTCCAAGAAGAATAACCAGAAGAAGAAAAACAAAGGAGAAATGAGCAAGTGCGCATACTGCAATAAGGGCAATCACACTGAAAGCTCTTGTATGAAGATGAAAATAGACATGCTGACCCAAATCCTGGAGAAGAATGGCATCTCCCTTCTAGAAAGCTCAAAGAAGAGAGAAGGAGGATCAAGTTCAGATGACAGAGAGAGAGTTCATGCATTGGTTGCTGGCACATCAAGCTCACCCAGTTTTATCATTGATTCTGGAGCTTCAAGACACATGGTTTCGCCCAAGGAGGCATTTTCCTCACTTGACATGTCGAAGGGACCAGCTATATTACTGGGAGATGACTCTCTCACTAAAAGTTTGGGCAAAGGGAGGATTGATCTTGATCATGGTCAGTTCAACAATGTGTTGTATGTGCATGGTCTTGCCTCCAACCTCTTATCACTGTACCAGATGACTCACACTGGGTCTACAAAGAAGGTCATATTCTCCCCTGATGAAGTTGAGATCATAGAGATATCAAGTGGTAAAGTCATTGCAAAAGGAGTTGCGAATCATGCTCAGAAGGTATACATGTTCTCACACTTCCTACCCTACTCAAACCCCTCTTCTCTTCTGATTCATGCTAATGAAGCAAGCAAGCTTTGGCATGAAATATTTGGCCACCTAAATTACAAGTATCTTTCTGATCTTAGTCAAAAAGAGATGGTCATAGGGTTTCCCAAGATAAAATTTTCCAAAGGAGTCTGCCAAGGTTGTATCCTAGGAAAACACCCAGAGCATAAATTTGAGAGAGCTAGTCATGAGAGAACCTCTGCACCCCTCGAGCTGATCCACAGTGATGTTGCTGGCCCATTCCCTCATATGTCCATGAGTCAGGCCAAATATGCATTGAATTTCATTGATGACTTTTCCATGTATTGCTAGGTTTACTTCCTGAAAAACAAGTCTGAAGTTTTTGGCCTCTTCAAAGTCTTTAAGGCTTTGGTTGAAAACTAGTCTGGGAGGAAACTCAAGGTCCTTAGATCTAACAATGGTGGTTAGTATGTCAAGTCTGATTTTATTAATTATTGTGCAGATGCAGGTATTCAGATGCATCATTCTATCCCTTACACACCACAGCAAAATGGTGTTGCTGAGAGGAAGAACATATCACTGAAGGAGATGGCAACATGCATGATGGAGGCCAAAAATTTGCCACCAAAGTACTGGGCTGAAGCTATCAACTGTGCAGCCTATATCCCAAATAGGGTGCCTCATAAGCAGCTTTATGGTATGACTCCTTTCGAAGCATGGAGTGGGCACAAGCCAGATGTGACCCATTTCAGGATTTTTGGCTCAAGGGCTTGGGCTAGAATTCCAACAAAAAAGAGAAAGGATTTGTGGCCCCAAATCCAAGAGTGTCTATTTGTTGGATAATCTAAAGATTCAAAAGGGTACAAACTGATAAATTTGAGCACAAATAAATCCTTCATCAAAAGGTGTGTTCAGTTTCAAGAAGAACCCCTTGCAGCAGTGGAAGTTGGAGAAACCACTTCACCACCTGAACCTTTGAAAGTAAGTGAAGAGTTTGTTGAACATGCTGATTCTGATATGTCTAATAGTGATGAGTTTATTGCAGACCCTAAAATCCCTACAATGCCAAAATGGGCAGCCAAGACGCTACATGCAGCAGGAGAGCTAGCTGGGGATCCCAATGACCCAAGGAGGACTAGATCTCAATTTGAGAGTGGTCTGTGCATGAAGGATCCTATGTTTGCTGAGAAATGCTATTTCATGGTGGAATCTAATCCTCAAACATATGAATAAGTAGCAGGAGATCCAAGATGGCAAGCAGCCATGAAGGAAGAGTTCAGCTCACTCCAGAAGAGCAACACATGGGAGCTAATGGATCTTCCCCCACGGAGGAAGTTAGTTCAGTGTAAGTGGGTCTACAAGACCAAATTTGCTGCTGATGGTTCACCAATGAAGTATAAGGCCAGATTGGTAGCAAATGGCTACTCATAGGTTCATGGGATATATTACAATGAGACCTTTTCCCCAGTGGCAAAGATGGATTCCATCAGGCTAGCCCTAGCCATTGCAGCCTCAAAGCAATGGGAG